>JAJOZX010000559.1:405000-430000 GCA_023014485.1 Bathynomus jamesi
CAAAACGAGGTGTAAGGATGTCTGCCCAAGAGTCGAGACACGGTGCCGGCAGACGATACGTAGCCCACTCAGCTAATCTTCCTCCCTGATAACGTCATTTAACCAGTGGATTTATTATACGATGAGTGTATCATTTGAAAGTGAAATTTTATTACACGCTTGTTTCTCATAACTTAAAAATTTATAGAAAGTTCTACAGGTAGGGTTTTAGAATTGCTAAAACTATAGAGAATTGCCGGCGGTCCCCGGTGCGGGCAGATGATGCGTGCACAGCCAGCTAATTTTACTTTTGAGCCCTGTTAGGATATCTGCTTTGTGATTATTATTTTCCCCGGGCGCCCTAATCGCCATTTTCTCTTATTGTAACTCTTTAATTAAACTTTAATTTAATTTAACTTTAAATAAAAAAGATTCAGTATGGACTACTCATGTTAATTTCTCCTTTAAGGACCGTTGCGGAACTTGATCGTGTTATAGCAACTTTTCGCGAGAGTTTTGATGAAAGGCGGATAAATGACTTGGAGGCTTTACCGCGCAGCCAGCCCAGTGACCTGAATACCGAGGTCGAGGTATTGGCTCACATCCGGTCCAACGAATGCCAGGTCACCGAGGAACTAATGTAAGTTTTTGTAGTTAAGAACAAAACACTATTTTCATTCAATTTATTAAATGGTAGAAATCATGTTTTAGTACAATTCGGCTTACAGAACAAGTGTTCGTTAAATAAGACTAACAATAATGGAGACATTTTAGAGTTGTAATTATATATATATATATATATATATATATATATATATACACAAACGTAAAACTTTACACAATATAGTTACAAATATATATATATATATATACGTAAAACTTTACACAATACAATGAGTGCGTACAAATGGGAACCATTTTTTTGTCTGCATACCATTTCGTCATTCATCTCAGTGTCGCAAAAATTGAATAATTTTTAAAAATTTCTAAATCCCTTCCCACGTGACATGTGCATGAGAAATGAAAGGCAATACATGCCACAAGTATTACTAAAATATTCTTGGAAACGGTAAGGATTCCAAATAATTTCAGGGACATGTAGCTGTCCGATAAATTGTACAGCCACAGGGTCACTCCAGAGCTGAGTGCCGAGTGAATCAAAATAGTACATTCTTTCCCTATTTTTAAAATAGTTTGGAAACCAATGAATTCCCACATTACCAACAATGTCGGTGTTGACGATAAGACTACACCAATCTCTCGTAGTTGGCAATTTCATTGTTTCAGTCTTCACAAACACACCGATAAATTTGGAGCGTGTGATTCGGTCAATTTTCATTACTCTCTGAGTAATGGAAGTCTGTGACAACGTTCCGGTAGCGGTCAACTTCTATTAGAGCTTGTGATTCGCGTCTATAGGGTTGGCGAATTCCAATCTGACTGAGATGTTCCCACTTTGTTGAGGACTTAAGTGTATATTTACACCAGTAGATAAGTCAGGGGTAATATGAAACGGGTAAAGGTTAAATTCTTCGACAAATTACACCGGTCTGCATGAAAATCGATTTCTTTATTTTGAGTTGTGATTCTGAAGCAGTTCGCTGCGCTGAATTAAAAAATGCTACCAGTTTTTTTCTATCATCCACAGTTATAAAGTTATTAGCAAAATAATTTTGGGGCGTTTTGTAATTTTTTACCTTTTTTATCTTTAATTAATTTCGTTTTTTCATATTTTTCAGATAGATAATTCTAACATTACGTCTTTAAAATTTTAATAATGGCTTCTAGAGGATGTACCCATAGTCCAGACATATTTTGTTATATTTGTGGTCGGTATGTTGTAAAACAAAGGACAAATGTAACGACCTTCATCAAGAGAGCTTATCTTGCTTATTTTGGAATTAAATTAGGAGATCAAGACAAAAGTTGGGTTCCACACAAGGTTTGTCTTACGTGTATTGCGGCACTAAGGAATTGGAGCAAAGGTAAAAAGAAAAGTTTGCCATTTGGGATCCCCATGGTATGGCGCGAGCCTAGAAACCATACCGACGACTGCTACTTCTGTTCTTGCAATGTTAAAGGTTATAATGCAAAGAATAAAGAGAGCCTTCAATACCCAAGTCTTCCATCTGCAATAAGGCCGGTACCCCATGGTCCAGAAGTTCCTATTCCCCGCCCACCCGAGAGTCTGGATCAATACAATTCAGATTCTGATTCAGCTCCAAATCCAGACAATGATGATGTTTATGAACAGCCAACAGCTGACCGAGATCCTCCTAAACCATTAACCCAAGCCGAACTAAATGACTTAGTCAGGGATTTGAATCTGCCTAAGAACTCTGCAGAACTTTTGGGGTCTAGATTGCAGGAGAACAATTTATTGGCATCCGACACATACTTCGCTTGGTACAGAAATCGTGAGAAAGTCTTCGTCGTGCCTTTTTTCGAAGAAGATGGTCCTTTGGTATTTTGCAAGGACATCACAGGATTAGTGTGCAAGCTAGGCATCGAATACCAAACCAGTGACTGGAGGTTGTTTATAGATTCCTCTAAAACCAGTCTAAAAGGAGTGTTACTGCACAACGGTAACAAATATGCATCAATCTCAGTGGCTCATTCTACTCATTTAAAAGAGACCTATGATAACATGAAACTACTTCTGGAAAAAATTCAGTATCAAAATCACAGATGGATATTGTGTGGGGATCTCAAAGTCCTTTGCATGTTACTTGGGCAGCAATCAGGATACACTAAGATGCCATGTTTCATCTGCGAATGGGATAGTCGAGCACGTGACCAGCACTGGAAGAGGAAAACTTGGCCTCCTAGAGAGAATCTTACCCCAGGATCAAAGAACATTTTACATGAACATCTAGTTGAACCAAATACAATCCTCCTACCACCCTTGCACATTAAGTTAGGCTTGATGAAGCAGTATGTCAAAGCACTGAATAGAGAAGGTGGGTTTTCAAGTACATTTGTTCAAAATATCCAAAGATTAGCTACGAGAAAATAAAGGAAGGTGTTTTCATAGGCCCTCAGATTAGAAAGTTATTGACAGACGATCATTTCCTGAACACAATGACCAATAAAGAAAAAGAAGCATGGCTTGGTTTCAAAGATGTTGTTGAAAACTTCTTGGGAAACTACAAAAGCCAAAATTATGAAAGACTGGTAGAAAATATGCTTAAAAAGTTTTGCGCCTTAGGCTGCAACATGAGCCTGAAAGTTCACTTCTTATTTTCGCATCTTGACCGTTTTCCCGAAAATCTCGGAGATGTCAGTGAGGAGCAAGGGGAACGATTTCACCAGGACATCTAAACCATGGAAAGAAGATATCAAGGAAGATGGCATACAAATATGATGGTGGATTACTGCTGGTGTCTGCAACGAGATCAGCCTAACGCACAGCATAAGAAAACATCAAAGAAGCCCCGGTTTAGTCGTCATTAGCCAGATCTACCTTCGTGTCTTAAGTCTTTGGAATAAGTCCTGAAATGTTTGCAAGTAAAGAAGGTAAATATATTTTGTTTCTTTCAGTTATTTTTTTATTCTTTCATAAACAAACAATATGCTTGTCCAAGAGCTAGGAGCTATTTAATTCTGCATTAATTAGGTTTTACTCTATATCCTAAAGATTTCGTGCTACAAGGGGTGTTGTAACACCTCATCTGTCCCCAAATGTTAACCACCATTAATGGGAGCGGAGAGAGTATTTTGCTGGGAACGGGACTGGTTGTTTTATATATTTATCCTACATTATTATGTTAGCGTTACTGTAGTCTATAACAACAAAATTTATGGTTTAGCATGTGCAATCCAATGTTGGTCTCGATAAGATGGTTCACATTTGGGGATAAATGGGGGATTTATGACACACCCTGTAGTAAGAATCCCATACGTGATAGAGAAAAACTAACTATATTTTTTAGATCAGCGTACTCAAATTATATAGAATCACCAACTAGTTTGTAAAAATCGATCGACAAGTTTTCAAATGTGTACTGGTGTTATTTGTGCGTTACGCCAAACCCAAGGTCGTCACAACCACCGGCAATATGAGCCAGATTACGCTCTAGCGCAGAGCGGGGACACAGCGTCTGATGAGTAGTCCGTAACCGTAGACCCCCTATGCAACGCCATTTACAGATAGAGTTATATTTTTAAGGCCGAAATTGTCGAATTTAAAGGCGCTCTTTTTATATTTTCCATTCGTCGATACATGATCGGGCATTCCAATTAATATCCTCTTAGGTAAAACTCCCAGGGCCACTTTTAGCTGTTTCGAGGCCAACCCGGCGGGCACCGTGTATAGCTTGGTCTGTATTCTGTTAATTGGATATTTTACTGTTGCGTGTATGAAATTTTTTTCAATTTCTACATATTTCGGGAAACTCAATTTCACTCATCGTACACATAGATATGTTTTGCGCCCTTTTCTTGATCAGGTCCCAGATTTATACAGATCTCAGGACTCGTGCGGTTGAGTTTTAACTTCATGTCGATGCCGTTCATAAGCAGTTTCTCCTGGAACGTGAAGTCTGTATGAAGACATCCAAAACATTTGTATAGCTTTTTTTAGAATTTTTAAATTAATTTATCTTTTATACTACTTTCATCTTTAGTCTGATAATAGACCTCGGCAGTTTAAAAGGTGTCCTTCGCTCTTTTGAAAAGTTGAGGACATTTTGCAGACAGGCTCGTTAGTGATAATAACCCGTTCCTGCCGAGATGTTAACCTGATTTAAATACACCTCACCCGGGCTTCCAGCCTCTCATTACGCTGTACAGAGTATATTGCTAAGCGCTGAACTACATTATGTAGTCCATACTCAATACAGTCAGCATATGCGATTCGTAAATCAACCCTAACAGCGTAACGATTTCTAAGCAGTACGGGTGTGTTGGTCACATTACTTATCAGCAAGAATGATACGACCCCGTCTGAAGGAGGAGTTGCTGTTGATGATGATAATGCGCGGGATGTAGAAGGGATAGCAGCATCATCATCAGTGGCAGCAGCGGTGACAGAAGGTATAGAAGACACAGAAGGAATTTCTTTGGGTGGCGCGTAGGTTGTGGGTGATTGAGGGGGAACGGGGGTAATTAAATTCTCTAATGCGTGGGGATTTGACGATGAAGGGGATGTTAATGGGTGCTTGGTGTTGATAGTGACGTTGAACAGTTAGAGCTGTAGGTGTCGTACCTTGGGTATTTTCTGGGCCTACTCGGCTTGACTTAAATTTCATCAACCACTTCCGTCACCGTCATTGCAGTTCGCTTAACTCCAGCAGTGGAGGTCGAAGGCTCTTGAGTGTTTCCTCGACGAAGTGACCCTACACCAGAAACGGAGGGCCCTGGAACGGCTTCAACATCATCATCATCATTAACCGGTGGGTTGCGGGGAACGGCGTCTATTGTCTGAATATAACCAACAGGTTCCTGGTGTTGTTGGTTAGTGGTGATGTCATTTGCCAACCTGAAAAAGAAGAAAAAGTTAGTGAATATAAGAATTGGTACATAAATTTTTTTTTATATTTGGTAAAGGTATTGCTCATGAGCGAGTCACGCGACAGATGGAATCTCTAGAAAAATTCAGGTTCAAGAGTCCGTCAATGTGAACTATTATAAGTGGATCCACAGGTTGTGGCAAAATTGCGTTCATGCTTGAAGTTATTAAAGACAAAGCCGTTTTGTTCTCAGAATCTGTACACAGCGTTTTATGGTACTATTCAGCTTACCAGCCTATTTTCGACGAATCCAAAGATATTACTTTCTCCATTAAGGGATCTACGAGTATAGCGTTGCGTCGTTAATTAAGCGTGTTAAAGCGTGATTGGTGATCTTATGCTAAAAATTAATAAAACGATTGCCGAGACGTTTACAGTATTCTCTCACCATCTTAACATATAGTAAGTGTCTTTTTCATCATCCAAACTCTGTTTTTAAAGAACAAGTTTATGGGGATTTTGTTAAACATCCAGTATCTCGCCTTATTTGCATAACGTCGGGATCTGCCGCAAATTGATGTATTAGCGAGCCATATGCTTCCGGCCCAACGTAAGGCGTTTTTAGAAGTTTATAAAGAAGCCACAAGTCAGCGTTACGGGTATTTGCTCTGTGTCCTTCACCCGCGAAACACTTTTAGGGTGCTTCTAAGAATGAATATATTCCCTAACGAAGTTGAAACAGTATATATTCCAGAATGACGAGGCGTGAAAGAAATATCGCGAACTTGTAAAAACCTTCCATCGGTTGCCTCGTACCCTCCAACAATTATTTGTAAAAAATCCTGACCGCGACTTTTTTAAATGTATCTGCGAAGTATGTCTCAATGTATAAAATGCAACGTTCCAATGACCGCGACGCAGAAGGAGCGTCTACGTCGTTACAAGAAGATAATACGAACACTCGCGCGTAAAAGACAAACTGCATCAGAGAAAAAACGCATTGTTGTACAAAGAGGTGAATCATTCCTACCTATCCTGTTTTCAGTTTTAGCCCTTTATTATCTATTGTTATATGATGAGGAAGAAGGTCATGGTGTTACCTCACAATGTGTACGCTTCACTACAAAATACAAAGAATCAGGAAACCTCTCTAGAACCCAGTATAAACAGGCTTAAAAGAATGGAGGTCGAATTGCTAAATATGAAATAAACAAACGCATTCTGATGAACAAAGAATTTTATACCAAGAAGCTCTTCAGGAATTTCTTCAAGAGTACGAAGATTACAAGAAACCTGTTGAGTTACCCGTAGTTGTCAAATATAGTGATGGCACTAAATACGCTAAGTCTAGAGGCGAACATCCTAAAGACGAGAACAACCATCATCTCGAACATGGGTTAAAAAATAATCTCCCTAATGCATATTATTGATGTATATGATTTGGTTGAAAAGTGGGACAAACCAGCGCCGCCGCCAGGCTGGTGGCATATTAAGACGAGATTACAACAGATGAAAATTTCAAACATATTGATTGGGAATAACAACAATAAAAGAACTGGTACATACAACTCAGCCCCTACACCAGAACACTTGGGTGTATCATGCTCAGGTCGAATATTGAAAAACCTGGAATTTCAAGATTGGCAGTATGTATTCCTATGTAAAACTGAATTTTAAGAGGGGTTTGTCTTCCGCAACTTTTGCGAGAAATCGCATTTAAGTGTTCAAAATCCACTTTTTTGTCAAAAAACGGGATTTTTGGCCAATTTCAAAGATTTGGTAGCCTCAAATGACCTCCATATGTTCCATATTGTTCACATACACCCTTAAGCATTTCTAGGGACAGGCTTGGACCCATTTAAGATAAGCCAAAGTGGTTCATAACCCCTAAAATAACCAAAATCACCCAAAATGGCCCAAAACTAAGGAATTGTATGATTTTTAGTCTCCTATACACCACATTTCGCGGCTGTTCTCTTCATCAGGCAAAATCTTTTTGTTCTTCTTTCTTGGTCTTGCATTTTCTTTTTTTAGAAACGCATCCACCAATTTTTACTTATTTTCTTTTTGGCATCACTGAGTGTGATGGCAGCTGCCCACACCTTTCCGCAAGCTGCTGTGACGTTCAACCTTTTTTTTGCAATTGCAATTCTTCTCTAATATGTGTATAAGTCCCTCCTCCGCGCCCAGCTTGTGGCAATATGCTGGTCAACTGAATGTTTTGAGATTTTTCTTCTGAAAGCATCTTGATTTATCTAGCAGGTCTTGTAGAGATCTAAAACATGTTCATAATGTCTAGCTTTGACTTGAAAACTGGCAACAATTCTCTGTGATCGATCCTAGCACGAACAAAACCATCTCTTCTCTCTTGCCCATACACTGCATGAGCTGCAGCTGAAACTTCCTGGACTGCTCTTTCACAGCTTTGAGTGTGAACTGAGAAGTTCTCAACTCCAGGTGGAGACCTGAGAAGCTCCTCAACTTCTCCTCTTGACATCTTACAAGTTTCATACAAGCTCATACAGTTTCTCCTTATCCCAATTAATCGGAGTAATTGGAGAAGTGGCATCAAAATTCAGTTTAGGGTTTCTATGAGTTCTCAGACTCGTGTCTCCATACTCAGACTTACCTCTCATCTTCTTCATCATCTCAACCCCCCCCCCCATGCCCTCTCCTCCTCATCCTCACTGCAGAGGAGAGAGGCAATGAGGTTCTCACTGTGAGCATGATATGCTCCACGAACTATCACATGAGTGATTATGTTCCTGACTTCAGAGGTCTGGCTTCTCAGCAGTCCCAGAGCGGTCACAATATGGTGAGGTCCATACCTCATGTGGTGCTTCACCTTGATCTCAAAATATATCTTGAAGTAGAAGTCCAGGCAGAACTTCAGCAGCACCTCCAGCTTCTTGAACACCTCCCCCTACAGACCATGCTGCCTCATCCACAGCATCAACAGAGCCTCACCCGTAGTCAGCCAGCGTGACTGATTCAGTAGGCCACACTCCAGACCAGCAACTTCCTTGCTCAAATCTCCTGTCTTGAGAGCTTTGATCAGTAGGTAGCAGTTCTTCTGGTCAGTGCTAAGTAGTGGTGAACCGATTAATCGGTATCGGCACCTGGCATGCCGATTAATCAGCCATGCCAGGTATTTTCCTAATATCGGCATGCCAGGTGCCAATACCGATTAATCGGTGCACCACTAGTGCTAAGGTTCTGTACAATGTCTTCTGGCAGTTCAATTATATCTTCTTCTCCTGGCAGGGCCTTGAAGCTAAAGTTGACAGGTATGTCATTGATCTTCTCCAAAAGTTTTCCTATTGAGCCATTGAACCCAGACTTGTGCGTGTAGGGACCATCAAGCTTGATGATCATGTGTCTGAGGCTGAGCTCATTAATATGCAACTGACATATCAGCCAGTGACACTTGTGACCTAGCAGTCTCTCCAAGTGAGTGATGGCTCTTCCATCAGGTCCTGTGTTGTGTTGGTGAAGTCACCACCAAGGACCACAATAGTATCTTTAGCACCATGAGCACTAATCCACTCAAACAGAGCCTGAGCTATCTTCAGTGCAGGTTTCTCATTTCCTTCAGGTTCTTCTGGTGTACAATGGAAGAGATACTTCCCCTCAGGTTCCCAGGTAACACTATAGTGCTCTTCAGTTGTAATATCAGGATGGAAGTGGCCAGTTTCTTCATTGGATCTCATGATCTTTGTCTCCTTATCTTGTTTTCCATCAAAGAAAATTCCCTTGATCTCCTCTCCCTCTGTCCTTTTCTCCAGGGCCTCCACCGAGGCACCTATTTCAGACTCCTTGCCACTCCACATCTTCATCCTGTCAATAGCTAGATATGCCTTATCAGCAGATAGATGGCCAGCTTTGATGAGATCTTGCAAGAAACCAGTTGCAATGGCTGCTGCAGGAGTGTTTGCCACCTTGAACCTGACTGCAGCCACAGCAGTGCTTGAGATATCCATGTAGTTCATCCTGGTAGAGGTGGAGACCTTGCCAGTGTTGACACTGGAGCTTGTGCATGGTGCAGTACTGGAAAAATCTGTGTCAGCAGTAGGAGCTGCTCTGCCTGGAGACTCTTGCAAAGAAGTCACCTCATCTTCATCTTCATCACCATAATCAGCTCTAAGCAGTAGCTCATTTTCTTTCTCTTTTCTGTTTGTCTTCTCAGCTGCCTTCTGTTCTTCCTCCTTCCTCTTAGCAGCCTTCACCTGCTTCACTGTTTCCTTCACATCAACAGATGCCATCCGGAAACCAGAAACTTCTGAGGTTTTGATCCTCTGGTAATGGAGCGACTCTAGCTCTAGCCTTGGAATCTTCTGAGGCAGAGGACAGTCACAGTTGACATGAACTCTAGCAGCCAGATGCTTCAGCTCCACAGAGAGTGATATCATATCTGCAGGATATGTCAAACAATGCATCAAGTTCAGATATTCTCTTCTCTCTCTTTGCAGCCTTCACTCTGCCATTCACTAGGTCAATAATTTCATTCCACTTAACAAGAATCTTCCTGGCAATTGATCTCTCTTGAGTGATCACAGGAGGAGTGAACTTGGCATTGCTTTTGCGCCACTGTGCCAGTACCAGTGGTGCCAAGTCCTTAGCCAAATCTTGCAGAGGGTACTGAGCTCTCTTCATATCATCCAGAAGCGGCTTCTCTTCCTGGAGAAGGAAGAAACATAGCTCTGAAACATAGCTCTCCAGGTTGGAACTTCTGTTGGAAATAACTGCTTGCCTGGACCCACCAGATCACTCAGCTTTGAACCAGAACTTTTACTGGTCTTTCGTCCTTGCTTAGCCATGGTGGCTACACAATCTTCACCAAGCTTTGTATCTGAAACATAGAAAATTATCACAGTGAAACTCTAGTAGCCTATAATAGCTGTTACAATGGTTTTGTTAGTAAGAAACCGGTCTGTTACATTTGCACGACAGTATATGTCCTGCACAGCTGTTCTGTACATAACAGAAAACGAAAAAGTGGAAATTTGAACACTTAAACGTGATTTTTAGCAAAAGTTTAAGAAAACAAACCCCTCCTAAAATTTAATTTTACATAGGAATACATACTGCCAATCTTGAAATTCGCCCTTCAATGAGCATGATACACCCTACAGAACACCCCGCTAACAGGTGCACCTGGTTTAAGGCCTATAAAAAAAAGGAGACTCATCGTCACTGAACACTATTCACACACAACTAAAATATGCAAATGGCTGACGTATAAGAGAATAATTACGACGTAGCTAACTCAGCTTCTTACGGGAGAGTTGAGACTTTACAAGACGGTTAAAGAAAAATATGTTGAGATTTTTGCGTGAAGAATATATACACACCTCATAAGCCTGTGCAAAGTCTTAAAACTGCTAAGACAAAAGCACCAGGAGTAAAAACTGTATGGCAGGCAGATTTAACTGACAGACAAAGATACTCATCATGTAATGACGATCATCGATTTATTTTATTTATAATTGATGTCTTCTACAGATACTTATGGCTTATACCTCTTAAAACTAAAACGCCTAAAACTGTTGCTAAAGCTACAAAGACCCTCATGCTGAAGGAAAATATAATCCCAGCGTATTTCTGCACAGATTTAGGGAAACAGTTTATAAGTACAGTAGATCTTTTCAAAACATGCTTGCCGAATTTAACATTAGTTATTTTTGCAGTAACTACAGTATATACAAAAGCTTTTTTAGCAGAAAAGGTGCAGCTCCCCACATATGATGTTGTTGTTGTTGGTTAGCCGATCAAACCACCCTGATCGAGCAAGCCGGTGGCACGCAGGTAACAGATCGCCCTCTTCGGACTGAATCAGAGGTTTAGCGCACTAGTGATGTTGTGTTGTGTTCTGTGTTGTGATAGAGCGGCACAGTCTGTCATAATTTGTTCAATTGTTTGTGATGTGTCCTAGCACAGGTGGCAGGTGTCGTCTGTGGAGTTGTCTAGTCTGTGTTTATATGTCTGCAAGTTGGGGTGATGTCCACATCGGAATCATGCTAAGTTAACTCGATCCGATCTGCTCAGGCTGGTCTCTGACCTGTCAATGGGTGGCGGCTTCGCACCTAGGACCGCATTCAGACTGAGTCGTGTCAGTGCTTTGTGGGTTAGGTGTGTGTGTGTGTGTTTTCTGTATTGTGTGATGTCTGTGGGGCGTGGTATGGAATGGAGTATTTGGTTATAATGTCTCTCTGATATTACCTTAATGGTGCGAGGTGTTGGCGCATGATTGTACGTGTAGTGGTAAGGGTGTTATGGGTTAGTTGTCGCTGCTACCATGAATTGTGTTCCCCTCATGTTTAAATGTTCCCTAATTTTCAGTATTTTGTTTTTGTGCAGGTGTTCTATTGATGTTGTTTGAGTACATCCTGTAATGATACGAAGTGCGTTGTTTTGTATCGTCTGTAAGGTGCTTATGTGTGTGTTTGAGAATGGGTGCCCAGCATGGGCTAGCATAGTTCATAACTGAGCGAATATATTGTTTGTATATGAGTGATGTTGTTTCCTGCTAGTGTCCAAAGTTTGTGCGTGTTAGTACCCTAAACGTGTTAAGTCTTGACTTACATTTGTTTTTTATGTCCTGAATGTGGTTTGCAAAAGATGATGATGTGTTGCATGTGACCCCAAATATTTTGGTCCTGTGAAGTGAGTGTGTGGAATGTTGGTGTTGTTTAGTGTAATCTGTTAAGTTATCTGGTGTTCTTTTGTGTTGCTTGTTAGCAAGGTGATGGTTGTTTTTGTGGGCGCTACTTTGAGTCTATTATGTGAGAGCCAGTCTTGTATACTGTTTATGTATGTTTGTAGGTTATTTGTAGCGGTGTCGATATTGTTGTGGGTGGATGTTTATAGTAATGTCATCTGCATATGATGATAAGGTAAGCTTGTTATCTATGGGTGTTGGAATGTCATACATGTATAAGTTGAACAGTGTTGGTGAGAGAACAGAGCCTTGAGGAACCCCGTTCGGAAAAAGCTTGTTTTTGGATGACTTGCCATTAAATGTGACATGTATCTTCGTGAAAGATAGTTGCTCAGCCACCTTTTGGTGTTATTGTGCATGTTTGTGTTGAGTATTTTGTTTATGGGAGGGAAGCGTGGGACAGCATCAAATGCTTTACTAATGTCTAATGTCGCTAATAGTGTACGTTAAGCTGGTCGTCTGGAGTTGATGCCATCAATGATATGCTGCGTGAGGTTAGTGAGTAATGCCATGGTTGAGTGGTGAGGTCTGAATCCATGCTCAGTAGGCGATAGTGGTATGTGTGGGTTGGTGATTCGCAAGATTAGTCTTTCTGTTACTTTGGAAGGTGTGCATTGTAAAGTAATGGGTCTATAGGAAGCTGGTTCTGTTGGATTTTTTTTGGTTTGAGTAGTGCAAAAATTTTACCTTGTTTCCATATGTTAGGAATAATTCAGTGTTGGTATGAATATGTGCTGATGTTTCTGAGAGCTAGTATTCCCTGTGAGCTCAAGTGTTTAAGGTGTATGTTAGATATGTTGTCTGGTCAAGTAGCCTTTGAATTCTTAATGTTTTTGATGATCTTGTGGTCTGGTTGTATTGAAGGGTGTAATGGTCGTGTCGAGTCTGTAGGTTTTCTTGTGTCTGGCTGTTTGTCTGACTGCGTGTTTCTGGTTGTTGTCTCTGTTATAGTGACTTATCTTTGCGTAGTGATTAACTAGAATGTTAGCTTGTTGTGTATATGTTAACCCCTCCTATGGCCTTGGTCGGTTCAAAGTTGACGGGGGTTCTGGTTAGGTGGCTGCAACGGATTTGTTACTCTGGAGTAGCTGGTACCGTATAGGGAATCGCAGTAGTTTTCTTCTATACTACTCTCCGATTTCTTCTTGTAGTGGATCGGAGGATTCTGTGAAGTTGATTAAATTCTCTGATGGTTCCCCAATTCTTCTTGTAACGGATCGGGAAATTATTTTTCTCTATTTAAGACTAAGTTCTCTGAAGAGAGCAAGGCTCGAAGAAGATAAAGACTCTTTCTTAAGGTAATTTACTAATAAAATGTTACAGGTAATGCTCAGCCTCTAAGTTAGATCAGTCTAATCAGAATAAAACATTGGAGAAATTTTATGGTCTTTTATACTGAATATTTACTGACAACATTATTATTTAATGCTGATCTGTGTTTGTTTTTATTCTCACAAGGCTGATTTACTTTGCAAAACATTAAAAGACAGAACAAATATTTTTGCTGTGCAGCGTCTCGACTGCTGAGCAAGAGGAAGCCATATTTTTATTTCAAACCGTATATTGACAGATGTGATGTTATCATGATCTGCCGAATTAACTAAAAATGGAAGTTGAAATATGCCTTCCCATCACGAATTACAAACAAACATGCACAGGGCGAAAATTAAAGGCTTGAGATTAAAAATTAAAGGTTAAGTAGGACATGACTTCAACTTTTACAACGAAAAGAGAATGTATACAGGAAATAAACAAGATTACATTATTAAGCTAAGTCTACGAAAATGATTAAGTAGTTTACAAAGAAATAATTCATCAATTATAAAATAGAAAGCAAATCAAAATTTTATCCAAACTCATGTCAGCTTTATACGATTTTGGACTTGATATGTCAAGATGAATATATGAATAAGAATATAAGGATTATATAAATATACGAAGTATACGAATGAACATAAAAATTTTATAATAAAAACCCACTCGAATAGACAGAGTTTATTTCCACAACAGTTTCGATGTCCACTGGCATCTTCTTCGGGTGTATCCACCCGAAGAGGATGCCAGTGGGCATCGAAACTTTTGCGGAAATAAACTCTGTCTATTAGAGTGGGTTTTTATTATCATATTTTGACCTTCACGTAGAAAAGTGAAGTTTTTTGCATTTAACATAAGAATTATATGAATGAATATAAGAATTATGTGACTGTATATAAGAATATATAAGTATAGGAATTATTCATTGTTCATTTTTACATATATTTTGGGATATTATTTTGGCTGCGACAGATAGCCGTGTGTGAGGTGTAAATGCCGCTGTTAGAGTGGGTAATGCTGTTTATAGTTTTGTATAGCCTGGATGTATCTGTGGAGTGGATTAGTGTTGTTATGAATTCCCTAAATATTTCTGTTTGTTTTTCTTTAAGTTTGTTGTTTATTTCTGTGTTGAGCTGTTGTATCTGCTGTTTTATGGCTTCTGTGTGTGGTGTTTGCGTGTTATGTTTGAGGTTGTTACGTTGCCTTATGAGGTGGGCTATTTCTCTGTGTAATTTGGGTTGTATTTCTTAATGTTGCCCTTGGGTATGTATTTGTTTGCATTATTGATGATCTGATTGAATGTCTTAAGTGTTGTATTGATGTTTATGATGGGTGTGCTGTTTAATGTGGTGAATTGTTTCTCAGTCTGTATTTTGAACTGTTCCCAATCACCTTTCTTGTAATTTCTGTAAGTGTGCCTAAGGCTGTTGGGGCAGAGTGTAGAACGTGTTGTAATGATGATGGGCAGGTGGTCTGATGACAGTTGTTTTTCTGTTCTCCAGTATGTATGTGTTGCTAGTGAAGGAGAACAGAACGTTATGTTTGGGGAGGAGTTTGAGTATCCTGCTTGATGTGGTATGTGTGTATGTTCTTCTGTATTGTTAAGAATGAAGAGGCTGTTTAGTTGTGTGGCTATGTTGGCGCCTCTGTTGTTGTTTTGGTTGTGCAGGTACCAACTAGTGTCTTTAGCGTTGAAGTCTCCTCCTAAGATGACATTCATGAGAGAGGCCAGATTGTGTAACTATAGATTGTAATTGGCTGGCACCTGAGGTGAACTATCTTCTGGGATGTAAATGTTGATGAGTGTGGTATTGTGTTTGCTCGTGTTTTAATGTTAACTGCCTGTATTTCTATCGTGTTATCTGCTTGGATTGTGTTTGTAATGTTTTGGGTGGCATCAGTGTAGCTAATGCTTTTACGTATGTAAGTGATGAGTTCACCCATTGACCCCCAGTACGATCTTGACGGATCGCCGTGAAGTCAGGGATGGTGGGTATTTTGTGTGTGCGTTTAAGTTTTGTTTCTTGTATAAGTGCTATGTGAATGTTTTGTTTGTGTACGAATTCCCTAAACTGCATGATTTTGTTTGTGAGGCCGTCTACGTTGTACTGTAATATGTTAATATTATGCTTCTGTATGTGTCTCTAGCCCTGTTCAAAAATCAACTTTTTCTTATTTTCATAGGTTTCTGTACTTTTTCCCATGCTTTTTGACCTGAGAAGGCCGAAAATCACAACCATTTTTACCTAGGTTGTTGGGAAGCATTGCCGCATGGAGCTTTAAGTTTTCTGCCTTGAAATCGGCCAAAAGCACCAGTTCCGGGGTCCCTTGAATCATGTTTTGCACTATAACTTTTTATCTAAACAAGATAAAGCAACAAAATAGGCACCAAATTAAAGTGTTTTTAATCCTCTTTCTAACTTATACAATTATGATAGTCTTGGAACAAGAAATGGCACATTGGTACATACAAAGTTTTCAGAAATATCACAAAATTCGTTTTCTCACACTCAAGGCAGACAAGGCGCCTTATTCATGACACAAATTTGAGATTAACATTTTGTCACAAGTCTAATCGATCAAGAAGTGAAAGCATTACATGATGATTAATTTCATAATGACATTTACACAGTCAGTTGTTGAGAGTTTGTTTCTTGAAGCTGTCAAAGCGGCGTCTGTTGAACTCCACACCTTGAAGGAGATAGTCCCTTTGCTTGGCATCTGTTGTTATGACATTTGCAAAGTCGCTCATCATCTTGACACCACGTTCAGCAATGTCATTCACCGCTTTCAGATTCTTAACATAGTCCAACGCTTTTCTGTAGTCCTCATTCTGTGGCCAAGACGTGACAGGTTCCAGAAGCCACTCGGATCCAATGTTCAGTGTGTCCAGCAGGAAATGTGATTCTGGGCCAATGAGATCAACCAGGGTGGTCTTAGCTGTGACTCTCTGGAATAGAGACTTTCCTGTTCTGAAGCTGTCTGGCTTCTCAGTGGCATGTAACTGGGCAGCAATGTCGTGCTTCAATGTGTCACTCAATCTACTGCTGAACAGGGCAAATGGCACGACTTCCTGCGTCAGGTACCATTTGTGGTTTTCCATCTTATTAAGTACTGCATCAGCAAGCTCTGGGTCAGTTTTCTTGTACTTCAACATGTCCTGGATTAGACTTAAATCATTCACGGGAGCATCTGCAGCAGACATTGACATCATCCATACAGGAGTGTAGAACAGCGCAAGGAAGCTGTTGAGTCTTTCCAGCTTTGATACAGTGTCTTCGTCGTACTCAAGTTGATCTGCAAACATCAGCATTTTCATGGAGTACAGGTTTCTGGCCATCCATCTGGCCTGATGAATGGCGCCTGGTCGACTCCAGTGAATACCTCGAGGAGGCGTTCCTCCAAGAACAATGACTGTCAGTTCAGCCATTTCCCTGTAGTCGGCTCTTGGAAGCCTTTCTGCTGTTAGAATGTCTTGGAGTATTTCTTCACTGTTCTTCTTCTTTTCCTTCAGCCATTTGCTGTTGATAGCCAGCATCTTTGGGTTTTCCTTGGACAAGTCCGTCCAAACATCCTTCAGATGCTCAAACCAGGGATTATGTGGCCCCTTCACCTTCCCAAACAGCTTCTCCCAAACTGCTCCTACTAGGATTTCCAGGATGTGATGTCGACAGGCCAGATAAAATACCTTTTTGTTCAGCATTTTCTCTAGCAGTTTGGCAGCTCCTCTGTGAACTCCACTGTTACTGGATGTAGTGTCAAAAACAAGGGCAGTAACATTATCCGTAAGTTCCCATGTCTCCAGTAAATCCATTGAAGCCTCAGCCTGAGCTGTGCCAGAAGAATTGTCGATGACAGGTACTCCCAAAACTTTCCTTCAGTGTATGAAGGTGGACCAGACACTAGCACAGCTAAAGTCTCTGAGGTACTTCCAGGTTCACTGCCCAAGACATCTTTGAGCAACTTTCCATCCCAGTGTAAGGCAGCGTACTGTGGGGGTTTTTCACAAAACTTGGACATGTGACTCTGGCTGATATTATACCTGGACAGCATTCTGTTGCGACGTGTTGTTGAGGTTGAGATGACGAAGTTATCCAGATCAGCCCCTCCAGCTTTCAAGGTGGCAGAAACCATGGCAGTAACTTGATTGTCTGATAAACCAAGACGATCAGCTGTATTGCAGATGACATCACATTCCATGACCTTCCTTGGAAACGTCAAAGTCACACTAGTCACAGTGTCTTGATGGTGAGAACATCCAGGACGAGGCTGATGGTAATCCATGTCCTCTGTGCTAGCGTCGTTGTCAGTTGAGTCACCCCAGGTAATGTCATCCACATGAACAACTGCCTCTTGTTCTGCTGCAGCTGTAAAATAGTACAACATGTTAAGACAGTAATTGTTAAGTACATGCTAAATATCGCAATGGAGTAAAACTTAAAACTTTTTGTGACGTTCAAAGTAATTAGTTTTACCTTGTTCTTGTCTATGCTGCAGTCCTTCATTCCTCGCTGCTTGCTGCAGGGATCTTGTCTCAAAAATCTTGTCATGACCAGACATATGACCTTTCCTCTCAGTCTTTTGGTCTTCGTAGAACCTGATATCCTCATCTTTCTTCTCTCTGGATAACAGTCTGTTGTTCTGTATTTCCTGGATTGCATCTGGAGCTCCTATATCGAACAGGCTGTCTAATTCCAGCACAAATGCTCCTCTTTTTCCTCCAGGGTTATTTGCTCTTCCTTTGCTTTTCACCAGAGCACGATGTTTCTCATGTAGTTTCATGAAGAGCTTCATTGCGTTGTACTTGGTCATTGTCTTGATCCTAGCCATCTGCCAGAATGGGATGATAGATTCAGCTGTTTCATATGCAAGGTCTTGAACCATGGGCCTCCCTGCATTTTCCGGTAAATTCTGAAGATTAAGGAAATACTGGAACGCCTGTCTGTTGGTGGGAAGCTGGGAACCACTGATAAAAGCTGAAGAGTAACCAACCAGGAAAGTTTCAGTGAGAGATCTGGTAGATGGCCCAGTTAACACCTGCCTGTGGACAGTACGTGGAGGTTCTGAGATATCAACTGTGCGCCCACGGAGCTCCCTCAGCTCCTTGCTTAATGCCATTGTGAAGTTGTAACTTGTAGATGGTTTTCTAGATTCTGATTGAGTTTCTGTTGTTTCCTGAAAAATGATAGATAATTATTATTATTATTATTATTATTAATTATTATTTATTTATTATTATTATTATTATTATTATTATTATTATTATTTATTAATTTTATGCTCTTTCATTTGATACCTAATTTGTTGCTCTATCTTGTTTAGATCAAAAGTTAAAGTGCAAAACATAATTCAAGGGACCCCGGAATTGGCGCTTTGGCCGATTTCAAGGCAGAAAATTTAAAGCTCCATGCGGCAATGTGAAAATAAGAAAAAGTTGATTTTTGAACAGGCCTAATGTGTCTCGCATATGTAATGTTCCTTGCTTCACAGGTGACTCCGTACATGTGGCAACGCCGCAGTGTTAGTCAAGGTACCCCAACTGGGGGAAGGTCGGGTGAAGGGGGACAACCGAGTCCAACAATATATAACACAGACATATATATCTAAAGGATTAATATGATCGTGAACAGCGTGGAACTCCATGTAGTTTACTAGTGTTATACAGTAATAAGGTTCCATTATGATTACTGCAAATCTATATGAACAGCTACTACAATAGAACTTTTTATATACTAGTGAATGCGAAAGGTTCGCCTGCAGGAAATTATCGCGTTTTTCGCGAAGGCTATAGTTTACGCGAAAATATCCAGCAGGCGAAAATTTGACAATTTAAACTAATATTTGGAAGGTAGTAAGAAATAAAACTTAGACCATTAAAATACTTTATTTGAAAAATAAATTCACTATATTGTAATAAAACATTGTAAAGTAAAAGCAGTAAAAACATTTTAAATTATACTGTATTATTACTGTATGACAAAATGCCATGAATGCCGCTAATTTCCCAACCCTTCCATATGGTCTCCCTCATTTTGTGTAGGTTATCCCATGCAGAGACAACCCATTTAGCATGAACAGGTTTCAGTGTGGAGAGCTTCAAATCTATCTTACCGAGAGATTCATTTACGTTGAGTGTGCTGAAACTTTATCTGCATACCAAGAGGTAAAATTTGCTTTGATATACGACCTCACCCTCGACCAATCACAGTCCAGAATAAATGTCGTCATTCATGACGTCACTATTTCCTGTAAGTTTATAACTAGCAACTGTTGACCGCGAAATTATGATGCCGCGAACTCGTCCAAGGATAGGAAAGAGCGAAAATTTGCTGCCGCGAAATTAACCTGGTTTACAGTATATATACACAATGTTATACTAATGTTTGTGAAATGAAGTTGATGGGCCAAACCGAGGTGTTGACATGGTTACTGACATGGTCTATGCCCATACCATATTTCTACACCGTATGACGAACACCGACTCTGAAAATGAATCCAGCTCAAGATAAAATTGCAGAGCGAGGCCGGATAAAAGGTAGGCGGGAAGCAGGCCTCTCTGTAGCTGACAAAACCATGGAATTGGAAAGTTCGAACCTACTGTTCGACGTTGGGTGCAGAGGTGGTAGGAGACTAGGAGTCTGCTAGATCGTCCTAAGTGTGGGGCACCAAGAAAGACCACCCAAGAAGAAGACCGGAGAATAATCAACGAAGTGCAGAACGATATAGGCGTGTAAGTGGACACCGTAAGGAGACGGTTGCATGAAGCAGGATATCACCACCGTACTTCTGACAAAAGGAGAGGATCGAGGAAAGGCATCGTCAGGCCAGGTTCTCGTTTGCTCGCCAGCATATAAATGATGATCTCGCATACTAGAGCAGAGTTAACTTCTCTGACGAGAAGACGTTTGCGTCTACAATTCACGGCCGTCTTCGGTGTTGGCGACAAGACAACACGAGATATGCCCACCAAAATATTTACGAAGTGGCACGGAGTGGGCACGTGACGGCGAATGTGTGGGGATGGATGCACCTGCAAGGACTAGGAGAGCTGACTGAGATCCACGGGAGGTTTACGGCAGATCAATATATAGAGATCATGGAGGAGGTGATGCTGCCTTCTGTACGCGCGTATGCTTTACCCTATCCTGAGCAGATTATCTTTATGCAGGCATGTTGTGTTTGTGCTATAGAATATTACGGTCGGGTACGATTTGGCGCCGCCGTTTGGGCGCGGAGCCGGTTTGGCGCCGCCGTTAAGTAGTATTAAGTATTAAATAGTAATACTTGGTTATTAACCTGAAGTGCTGTCTGTCTTTTCAGAGAAGTTGTGTTGTTGCCCTTAATAGCATAAATGTCTGAAAATATATCAAGTAAGAAAGGGAAACAGAAGTTTTCACATAATGGATATTTGTATGTGTTTGATAAATGTAGCAAGCGCGACCCTTCGTTACTTTTTTGGCGGTGCGAGCAAAAGAGTCAGTGCAAAGGACGAATACATACAAAAAACAATGTAAGGTGTATATATAATAATATGGGTACTTTTCCGTTATCTGCCCCCTTGACGATTGGTTAGTTAAGTCGTGATATTTTTGTTAAAACTAACGAAAATATCACGACTTAACCTAACCAATCGTCAAAGGCGTACAGTTGACCTAACCGGGCAGTGACGATTGGTTAGGTTAAGTCGTGATATTTTTGTTAGTTTTAACGAAAATATCATGACTGAACCTAACCAATCGTCAATGGGGCAGATAAAAATATTGTAATGATGGTTCTAAATAAATCTTTATAATTTTTTATTGTTTCAATTGTTTATATATTTTAAATGTTAAGTCCTGAGTGTAGACCTGGGGGCGGCGCCCAAACTGTGGTGGCCAAACGGCGGCGCCAAATCGTCCCATTTCGGCTCAGCGCCCAAACTGTGGCGGCCAAACGGCGGCGCCAAATCGTCCCATTTCGAGAATATTATACTATTACTAGAGTAAGACTTATATATTACATGCATTTGTATGTCCGGTTTCCACACTTACATGTGACGAATAATGGCCATAAAATTGTTCTTTAACTCTTTCAGCACTATGACAACACTATGATTTTATTCTGGATAACTGCAGACTGTATTATTTGTATAACGGCGCACAATCACATTTATCTGAGAAACCCCTAATACATAGGGCTTAAAACCTATTTTGAATAGTGGGTCATTGATGAAGCGTATGGATGAGATATAATTTTACTTTTAACAGTTAAAATCCATTTGCAGGACATCCCTCCCATCCACACCGCGGGGATTGTTAGAAGGTAGTTCGAAGAGCAGCGAAATCTAGAACTACTGGACTGGCCTAGTAAGGGGTGTGACCTGAACCCCATTGAGAACGTGTTGGGAAATGTGGTGAACTCGTAGGAGTCAGGAGGAGCGGACCAGCCGCCAGCTGCTGGATCACACAATGGCTGAGTGGGAGATGTTCCGAAGGAACCCACACATCATACATAACCAACCATGTTGTATGTATGCCACACAGATTACAATATGTAATAGAAAATAATGGGGTATGGACCAAATAAACGCGATTAGTTCAGAACGCTGGTATGACAACGGAAAAGAGTATGCGTGTAGCCGTGAACGGTGGTCTACAATACTGCAGTACCGAAATAACACAGAACCTGGCCATTATGACAACGTTGAGGATATTGTAAGAGCCTAAATAGGTGCATGAAAAAATTTAACCTTATGAAAGATATACTTTTCGAGATCATACGCTTTGCTGGCTCGGAACATGGTCTATTGTTAAGATTAGAGATGAATAGAAATATTGAGGATAAAAAAGTGTTCATAATTCTACCTGAAGAGAGGTGCAGTATACTTTTCCAAAAAGACACTTTTCACAAAAAGGTATATGATGTGCTTAGTTTATTATTATTCAAGCTAAATTTGGAGAGTCTGTTCGATAGGCCTCCTATGTGCTACATTTACAGTAGGGTAGGTTGATTTTGGAACTGTGATCTTGGACTAGTCTAGATAGAAAGGTATTAATGTATAAAAAACGTTGCACTAACTCATATTTGTGAAAATGACTGTATGTTTTGAGGATTGTTAATTATTTTGAAGTTGTAAAATTGCCGAATTTTACGCGAAAATCGAGCGCGCGGCATTCGCGCAATGTAAACAAACAAAATATCGGACCTTATTTCATCAAAATAATCAATTAAAATTCGGCTTTTTTAACAAAACGATGCTTGAAACTTATTGTAAATGCATTATAGATGTTTATTAGTGTATTATTTTGTATTTTTTAATGATATTTACCTATAAAATGTGTATTAAATTAAGTTATTTTATGATGCGTTCATTTAATTGTTTATTTTCAGATATTTCATAAAAATGGGTAAAAAACGGAAGTCTGCAGCGTTAACTCGAAGTGATAGTGCCAAAAAATTCAGTGGCCGGCCTTCCCCTTTGGATAAAACAGAGCCTCCTACCCTCCGCCAAGTTATTCAGTACAGTTATTTCCTCCAAAACAGCCACCCGGACTTGAAAGACTATGATATTGCTAAAATGATAGCAAAGGATGTGATTGAGATCTGGCAGGCAGTGAACCCGCGGCTGCCCCTGTATGAGGAATATTATGTAGTGAAATTGGTGGATAAAGTGTGCTTCAAGAAAGCAAAAGAGATAAACAGGAAATCTCTTTCTACAATCCAGGAGCAGAATCTGGAGGAAAAGCTGGATAAACTTTTTGACATTTCTGCTTGCACCTATAAGCTACCTGTTCGTTCCTGTGATGACAATGCTGTGAAGTGCACTTGTCCTCCCAGTAAGAATGTAATGCTATTATTCTTTTAACTTTTAACTGGCCTAACTAAGTGCGATTAGGTGCCTTTTAAAATGGAAGGAAATTCAATGCTTGTAATTGAAAAAATCCGAATTTTCCTCCTGTAATCTTCCTTCCCCCCCCCCCCCTGGTAATAGAAATTAATAATCAATTTTTTTTAAGGATTTTATCTCTTATTTTAGATCCGCTATTTAATATACTTTAATATTTCAGGTTCCACTAGAGGAGAGGGAATACTTGAGAGATCAGAGGGCCATAATAGGACCCAAGGGCTCTTTCCAGCTGGGATCTGTGGATAAAGCTGCTGTGAAGAGAGACCAGAGGGCTGCAGCTGAAGCAGAAAGATTACAGAGCCAGATTCAACAGCAGCAGGAAGTGGATTTGGTCACTTTCGCCTCCACAAGATATTTCTTTTGAATCCCGCTCAGGAGAATCAGGAGAGGTAATATATATTTTTTCTTATATCTTATCCCATTTTTACCCAAATTTATCCCTACTTTTCGTCCCTATTTCCCCCTTTTTGCCCCCATTTTCGCTTTAGTAATTTATTCTTATTTCCGCCCATTTTCGTCGATTTTTACCCATATTTTTCTCTACTTTTTCCCCTATTTTCCCCCATTTTCGCTTTAGTAATTTATTTTTTATTTTCATTTCAGCCATCTGGTGGTGAAGCTGAAGAGTTCAAGCCAAGGAGGCACCCAAGTGTAGGTTACAGCTTTTTGAAAACCCCCAGATATGCCATGGAACTGATCAGGGGTGATGTTTCTTCCAATCTTGAGGCGTCTTGCTAATGCCTTCCTCCTGGACTTACAAGCTATGGACCTGCTTAAGCCTGGCCTTGATGTGAAACAGATAATAGTTGATAAATCGAAAATGGACAGGGAAAAAGTTAGAATGAAAGTGAAAAGTGATGAAAAGCACAATGAGGGTCTGGAAAAGTTAGTCTGTATTGGGGTTGATGGGAAAGTTGACAAGGACACTTTGCTGTACAGAGACGTTAAGGATGAAAATGGGAGACTAAGCTGAAGAAAGGAAAGGGACAAGAGCACCATTTGACTTTCACAAAGGAGCCGGGAACTGAAAGTGGAACATATCTTACTCACAGAGTCATCCCAATTAAAGGTGCGACTGGAGTTCTTGGTGAAGAAGTTGCGAGTGTCTTGGAGGGGTTTAACAGTGTTCATACCCTGAAAGCTGTCCTCCTTGACAACACAAATAGAAACACTGGCTGGGAGGGAGGCCTTGTAACAGCTCTGGAAAATAAAATTGAGCGGAAATTGCACACCATTGGCTGTTCACTCCATCAGAATGAGCTTCCTTTCAGAGCTGTTTTCAAGCATCTTGATGGCAGTACCAAAAGTCCCACTGCTTTCACTGGTCCGCTGGGAAAACTCTGGGAAATTGACTACCAAGATTTGCCACAAGTGGAATTCACCAAACTCAGTGGCCCCCTGGATGACATGGAATTTGCTGAGGAGACACTGAATGATCTCAGTAGCGACCAGAGGCTTCTTTTGGAGTATGTGCTTGGAATTTCCAGGGGCTCGCAGAAGACTTTTCTGACCAGGAGCTTCAAGAAGCATTGCTGAATGGCACCAAGCTGGAGCTGCCTGATCTGCCTCCACATTCTCAGTGTTGAAAGGGCCGTGAAGCTGACAACTGAAGCTTCTCGTACTGTTTATGGACTCGAATCAAGGCACAAACAC
>JAJOZX010000559.1:435000-605000 GCA_023014485.1 Bathynomus jamesi
GTCTAAAGCAAGACTGGTGGTCCGTGAATCAGAGAAATTTGCATTTGATTTGTTCATCGTAATTATTACGTAATATAGTTACTGTATATAGTAGTATATAAGAGTTTATTGGTAGCATATCATATGACAATTCCCATAAACATGTGATGACCTCGATGTTGCCAGTTTTTATTTTTTTCCTGAAACTATTACCTTCTCATAGTTTGTTTCAACAATGCATATATTATCATCTCCAGGAGAGTAGATATTGCAAGAAAAGATTCTAACTAAGGATAAGTAAAGTTCTTTCATGGTCACAATATATACTTTTATAGATGTCAAATATAAAAATATAATAAAATTCTATATTAACATAAATATATATTCGATACACATTTACGTCATGGCTTTAACATCAGTATTTCGTATAGCTTCCTCCAGCCTCAATAATTTCTTGCAATCTTTGCGGCATAGAAGAGGCCTGATTGTAGGGAATGTTTGGTGTTCGGCGTAAGCTCTCACAACTATTCCTCGTGTGAGCTAAAAGTGCTTCAAATGTTCTTTCATTGCGTTGCTCCCATTCGTTAATCATTATTGCCCAAAGGTTTTCAATCGGATTCAAATCAGGAGAACGTGGTGGCAGAATTAGATTAATAATCTCTGGGTGACCTTCGTACCATGCTCTCACAACGTTACTCCTATGAATGGGACTGTTATCTTCCATTAAGTAAAATGGTTCCGGTGCTGGAACCAGATACGCACGAACACTGGGTAGCAGCACCTCTTCCAGTATTTGGCAATATTGCTGTCCAGTAAAGCGTCCATCTACTTGAGTCAATTCTCCGACACCATAGCCAGACATCCAGCCCCACACACCGAGATTGATGTGACCACTACGTTTGCTCGGGAAAACATTTCCTTCTTCATAGCGTTTTCCACGCTGCCTCCAACAATGCAGGGAACCATGACTATCTGTTGAAAATGTTTTTTCGTCACAGTACACAACTTTTCTCCAGAATTCTTCCTCCTGCGGCAAGTATTGCAAGGCAAATCCCATCCGCGCCTCTTTATGCTCAATCGTCAATGCAGATTTTATAGCTGGACGACGAGAAAAATACCCTGCCTCGTGAAGTCTGTTGTTCACTGTATTTGCGCTACAACGAAGGTTCAGGTGTCTGTAAATATGCGTCGCTGGAACAAACGGATGTTCTCTGGCATGATTAACAATCGCAGCATCTTCCTCTTGAGATGTTGAACGCGGAGGACCAGACCTCGGCAAAGTAGCGATTGAGTTTTCTGCTTCATACCGATGAATCCACCGTTCCACAGTGCTTCAATGAAAGTCTAGTAGTCTTAATATTTCTCTTATTGGCACACCATATTCATGCAATGTCACCATTGCTCCCCGCATTGCCTGGGTCGTCTCGTGGTGCACAGACGGCCTTTCCATCTTTGTGTAAATGGCTTATGTGAAGCGTGCTGGGACGATAAAGGAAATGGGGATACCATGCACCCATTCTGAAATTGATTTCGGTTGTGAAGGGTACCAACCCTTCGAATGGTAATAATAATCAGCCAATTTCCTATTTTGTTGAACATATGCATAAAAAATTCGTCTTAAAAGCCAAGGATCCAAAGATTGTCAGCAATAGTTTATATCCCAACTGAATATAGTCAGCCATCAACAGTATAATCATATTTTATTTCCATAACTACTCATGACTACTCTGTCATAGTAAATAACCTTATTATGACTAAGTTAGTAGTGGTAATTCTGAGTGACGGCCTCTAGCCACATACGTTAAACCTATCAGTGCGTCTAAGACCAGATCTTCTGTTTCTGTCAATTCATTGTTAGTTTAAGGTATTTTGCTCTTTGTCTTTCTAGGTCTAGGGCATTAAAATAAATATTTGAGTTTGTGTTTAGCATTTCCTCCTCCCTTCGTAATTCCCCACCCAACCTCGTTTCCTTCGACATAGCAACGCTTACCTCCATCCTCATTCCACTTCCTTCATTAAACCTATTATCGTTTTGACTGTCCCTTCCTTCCATCCTTCAATGCCAGCGTTCTTAAACCTAGCACATAAATTATATAATATGGAATCTAACACCTTAGATCTCTACGCACTCATGTTACTTGAAGACGCCTGTGTCTTAGGGAAATCTAAGTGTTGAGAGTGGGCTTGAGGGATAGTCTATAGATTATTACAGATGACCTTGAACGCTCCAACTATTTAAAAATGATTATTTATTACGCACATCATATGGCATAATACACACATGAATTTAAGTATCTCTTACACCGTTAGAGCGCGTGCACCCTAATTGAGAAGGCTCTGGAAAAGGAGCTCATTTGGATCGCGTGCTGTCATCACGTGTTCGAGGTAATGTTGTTGGCCATATTTTCTGTCGCCCTGACACCAACCGGTGGGCCTGAAGTGGGAATCTTCAAACGCTTCCAGAAGACCTGGCCTGATATTAATATAGTTGATTTCCGTTCTGCTGGAGACGAGCTCTTCGTTGGCATGCCGGATGGCCTACGAGAGGAGATGATGTCATTTTACTCGGAGGCAGTCAAAAGCCAGCTCCCACGGGATGACTATTGAGAGTTGCTTCAGCTCTGTCATATATTTCTAGGGGGATCCTCCGATGGAGAACCGTCCTTTCGTGCGCCAGGCGCTATGCACAACGCGCGGTGGATGGCTAAGGCAATATACTCGCTGAAGATCTTCCTTTTCAGGAGCCAGATTAAGTTGACGGCCCACGAGACAGCTGGCGTCACAAAGATTTGCCTCTTCGTTTCTCTTATTTGCACTCCCTACTGGCACGAGGACCCTCTCCCAAAGAGGGCCCCTCAACGACTTAAACCTAATTGCTCTCCTCCATGAATATCCTGACCGTGCCATCAGGGAGGCGGCTGTTAAGACCTTCTATCGCCATTTGAGGTACTTCTCTGAGCACCTCGCACCTCTCGCCCTCTTCGACGATCGCGTCGACGAGATCACCAAAGCAGCTATGGTTGACAACTTCTTACGTCCCTCAAACCAAAAACTCTTGAGACGTCTGGACGGGACCGTGTTCGATCATCGTTCTTCATTGGCGTCGTACATCACGAACCGGTCTTTAAAGATATTCGATATACTCTCGAATCTCCATGGAAGGACAAGATGAAGCCAAGACATTCTTGTCAAAACCTCCCTCCCTCTGGCTGACAGACCCCATTTACCAGTTACTTAAGGCTAAGTGCAGGCTCCTCAAGGTTGTCGAAGACTGTGCCGAACGAGGAGTCGCTCTTATTCAGTCCTACAATACCGCGCTGACGAAAGATGAGACCCAGAAGCAATACCTACTGCGACTCATCGCCAGCCACCGAAAAAGATTGCCAGTTCCGACGAAGTAGTTGGCTTTGACGAAGAAAAAGTAACGGGTGTGACGTTGTTTGTTTGATATACAAGGATTTAGTGCAGTCGTATTAACTGCTATGACATGTGTGTTCTAGTAAATTTTTGCATAACATGTGCTCTGCGCTGTTGACTTTAAATTTTGAAATAAACATTGATATTGTATTTTTGTTTCACTTTAATAATTAATAACAATGCATAGAGCCTACAATGGTTAATTTACACACAAATAAAACTAATATTTTTTACTTTAATAATTCTGCATAGAGTTTACAATTGAAATGTACACAGTTTCTTTTTAGCCACAAATGGAAACTGCCTTTGGCTATATACAAACTTGTCATTCCGGGCTGATTCGCATTTACTAAAAAATTCAAATAACTCTGATACGATTTACCTCTCGACATGTGAACCATATATACTGTAATAATAAAATATAATGACCGCATACGCCACTCCTTAATTGCTAATGTTTGTACGGATTCTCTACAGTCATCGATATCTTTATTTATTTTAAGAAAGTCATTATTATTGACCGAACGAATCGTAATAGTATAGCTGCCCTCCTCTAAAAAAAGTTCCTATTCAATGCTCGCCGCGACCGGTTCAGAAGTCTATATTAACTATAGCGCCACCGGTATCACATTTTTCTTGTCCATATTCATTCACTCATCTTTCGCGAAGGTCCCCATAAAAATTTTACAGGTAAACTAAAACATATTCATAGCCCTCTGGATTGTGCGCTCGTCCATTAAAAGTCGGTTATAACCCACCTAAACCGGTCAATCTCATTCAGACCTTGTGACTCCGGATCGATTAGTACGCTGATAGGAATTGCTAACGCTTTACTAAACTCTAATTTCAAAGATAAATTTAAATCATGACATGAATGGTTTTTAACGATGTTCGTTCAGGTATAACAATAAACGAATATATAGAGCGAACTAATATATATATATATATATATATATATATATATATATATATATATTAGGGTGGACCTAAAAAATAAAAGTTGAAAATATCTTTCTCCACAAGGTCATTCGTGTTCCATATCAAAATGTAAGAACTCATGCCAAAAATTAGACAGATCATACAATATTTAGAGGTCTCGACCAGTTCCTATATTTTTAGGATTTGAAAAAATGTAAATTTAATTCTGTCCGAATTGCTCATTGTATCAAAATATAACTGTGGAAAATAATAATAATATATGCTGGTTTTTTTAATAAATGAATTTATGACACTATTTTGTTATTTAAAAGCCCTTGAACAATTGATAAAAAATTCTTAGACTTACTGTATTTCCCGGCGTATAACGCGCACTTTTTTTTCCCCAAAAATACTCCAAAAATCACCCTGCGTTAAAATTAACTCGTTAAAATTGTACATGTGAAATAAGGTAGGAGGTATATTGTTTCCTAAATTTTTATTTTCCTAAATTTTCTCTTCAAAATAATTTTCTCGTCAAAATTAGGGTGCGCGTTATACGCCGGGAAATACGGTATATATGCATATATAAGATAAAGCGTAAACAGAAATGATTGACTGTAAAAGAAGCTCTAATGCTACACATTTTTATAAATTAACATAGTTCATCCTGTATCAGTCTACAGGTCTATCATACGACATTTTCTTTGTTGGTGAAATAATGGCTAACTTCAGTAATTATTTTTAATCATACAGTATCCACAAAAAGAATCCGGCGCCACCCTATTCACAACATTATTTCCATGACACATTGCCTTAATATTATTATTATTATCATAAATAAAATAAAAAATAAGGCTTTGATACTTACATATTAATATTTTTTCATGTTGCCTCGAGCCTTGATGACCATTTGCAAACTTTTGGGCATACAATCGGCAAGTTTCTGGAAGTACTCTAAATCCATGTCTGATACCCACATTTTCAGTATTTCATTCCTGAGTTTCGGAATAATTATTGTATAACATTTGGCAAGCTTGTTATCAATATAATTCCAACAGTTCTCTATTGGATTTAAGTCAGGTGAGTTACCAGGCCATTCAAGAAGTTCAGTATTGTTGTCAGCAAACCATTTTTAAAATTTTTTTTGCAGTGTGACATGGTGCATTGTCGTGCATAAAAATGTTACACCCATTGGTCTCATAGAAACCCAATAAATGGCCTTCTAAAACCTCTTTATACCGGTCAGCATTCATTGTAGTATTCTTAGGAAGGAAATACAGACCCCCACGACCCACCTGTCCAGTAAAACATCCCCACACCATTACTGAATCTGAATGTTTTACTGTTTTTAGAGTGAACTGGAGGGAGTACCTGTTGGTGTTACTTGGTCATCGTACCCTTCCATTAAGTGTTGTAATGAATTTCAAAGAACTTTCGTCACTAAACATTACCTTCCTCCATTGCTCTGATGTCCAGTTCATATATTTCTTTGCAAATGCTAACCGTTTGGCACACATTTGCTTCATGAGCAGAGGTTTCCGTGCAGCTACTTCAGGGGAGGTCCAGCTCTTTCTGCAGCCTGTGCTGCAGTTCGTTCAGAGACATTTCCATGGATTTGGAGGTGATTTTTCTTAATTTGTGCAGCAACAATAGATGGTTTCTTTAATACGTCATGTTTTACTAAATTGCCAGTAGCCCTAGATGTCTTCCTTGGTCGGCGAGAGCCAGCTTTTGTAGGAGGAACAACATTAGGAGGGAGGCCTCAGGCTGCAGCAACAAGTGAACGGATGATGGAATGTGCACGTCTAGATATTTCACATGTAGGCACATTTTCTTCTTTCCACGCAAGAGGACGGGCTTTCTCCTTCAGGATAAGATTCAGAGGGCCCATAATGAATTGTTGATATAAAAATTATAAGCACTTTCTCTCAGGACACAAAAATAACAAAGTTCACCACAGAGAAGCACAAAAATGACGTCCATCCACTCTAATCACTAATGGGTAACTGAGGCTCTCGTTCACTCACATAATCTACAGATCTACAGAAGCTAAGGCTAACAAAGACCCTAAGATCCACTCTAAGGTTAGCCCGAGAGAAAGGAAAGAGTAGGAGGTTAAGAGAAGAGAAGAGAATAAGGGGTTAAGTAAGGAAGAACACCTATCACTCGCGGGTTAACATTCATTCAGAAAAAGATAAAAAAGACTCACCATCATCATCCGCCGGCCACTGCCGAAAAGTCAGAAAAATAGTCGGAGAAAATAGGAGAGGGGTGAAAGATGAAAAGAAGTAAAATAAGAATACTTACAAACCATGCAAACACAGTTTTAACTCACTGTCATACCATGCAAACTACAAACATGCAAGAAAAGAGAGTTACAGACATGCAAAGTAAGGAGAGGATAAGAAAAAAAAAGTAGGTAACGTTAAACAAAAAGTGGGTTAGTTTTAAACAAAAAGTGGGTTAGATTTAAACAAAAAGTGCCTAATGGTAACTCATGCCGAGTTGCCAGACGTAAAAATTACAATGGTTTTCAACGCAAATAAAATTCGAGGCGCATAAGCATTGAAATCAAGGGGAACCACCAGATTTATTTGCCGATACTGTATTCATGTTGAGGCTTGGAAAATCTGTCTGGAAATAATGCCGCCAAAGTTTAAAATTTTAACGAAGTAACTCACATAAAGCTGTAAGTATTTCTGTCCACCTCCGACCGAAGTAACAAAGTAACAGTTCGTTGTTCACTTCATCAATGTGGCACCTTGTTGACCGAATATGTTAATCGTCACGAAGCACCGCCAATTCTTCTCCTCCTTCTTTGTCGTCAATGTACGGCGTACATAAATCTATCAGCACATTCTGACCTCCAGAATAGATAGCAAATAAATTGTATACAAACGTTGTCATAGTATTCAATCCCTTGCCTATTGTTATTTAAAAATTTTAACCAACATTCACTCGTATATAAATAGATATGCGTATAGTGTCAAAGTCATTATTTTGAATCACTATAAATGATCGTATAAGAAACAACCTCTTCCTGTTCTAGACTGAATTAGATTAAAAAAAATTATTCCATTTACGCATTTACGACATTACAGTATTATTTGCTGTTTGAGAACTTAGAAACCTCGTCTTGGTCGACGGAGCTAAATAAGTGCACTATAGTTTCAGTACTGTTGTGAAAAAAAATAAATAAATAAATCACCATTGAAATGCGATAAGAGAAATAAATATGGAGCAAATTAGATTCAAGTATTGTTATTAAAACTGAATATGAAAAACAAGCATTGATTTCGACAACAGAATTTATGGACGCGGCTACCATAAAATAATGTTATTATCACTGAAAATATATCTAAAATTACAATTCGTCATCACAAGCGTAAACACTTGGGTAGTTATAGAATTCGAGACAAGATGGACTCAAAGTATCTTCGTTTGTGTCTAATGGTAAACGTTCGATCAGTCAGTGCGGACAGAATTAAAAAAGTTTCACGCTTCACAAAATTATAGAAGGTTTGAAATTAATTGTACAGTCTCTTTATTTGTTTAGCGAAACTTTATACACACACACACACACACACACACACAATATTTTACACTATAATACGGTTCAGGTTTAGAGATAGTTGATCACTTTATAAAATACCAAAAAAAATATTTACGCATTTCTTAATTAAATTATCTTCGGCCATTTTCTCAGTCTTTCATTGTGAGTAAAGATATTTCTGCTACCTTGGAAGGAACTGCTCTCGTTAGGTTCTGAACGGCCATTATATAGGCTGAAGGAATAAGGGAGGGAGGGTCTCTCTCTCTCTCTCTCTCTCTCTCTCTCTCTCTCTCTCTCTCTCAATCACGTTTTAGCGAATGTGAATGGTATAATATAACGGGTGTGCCATAAAAAAGGGTGCATTTTGAAAAGGCTATAAAATCAACATTTGCCATTTAATTTTAATAAAACTTCTACACAATAAAACATATGTATTTATCTATATGCAAACAAGTTTTCATACTAAAATATCAAATAATTCAAATTCTATCAACATTTAACGAAAGAGTATGATTTTTCTACTTAACATGCAAAAATTATTAAACCTGTTTAATACTTTTTTATGAAAATAATTTTTAACGTAAAATTTACCTGAAATTAAAACAATTGTTCGAAATGCTTTCCTTCCACTTAAATAACTTTTTTTATTCTTGGCCGGAATATGGGAGAACTTAGCAGAATGAGTCTACAGGATGTCGCTCATTTACGCGAGATCATCATTCAAAAATGGGAAAAGCTTCCACAGGAACAAGTAAATCGAGCCATAGATGAAATCCAGCCAAGAATAAATAAGTTAGTGAAATGGAAGGAAAGCATTTCGAACAATTTTTTTAATAATTTCAGGTAAATTTTACGTTAAAAATTATTTTCATAAAAAGTATTAAAAAGGTTTAATAGTTTTTGCATGTTAAGTAGAAAAATCATACTCTTTCGTTAAATGTTGAGAGAATTTGAATTATTTGATATTTTAGTCTGGAAACTTGTTTGCATATAGATAAATACATATGTTTTATTGTGTAGAGGTTTTATTAAAATTAAATGGCCAATGTTGATTTTATAGCCTTTCTAAAATGTACCCTTTTTTAATGGCGGGTTCCGTTTTGGGTCCACTTTTGTTTATCATTTACATAAATGATATCGACGCTGGCATCGTCAGTACGATCGCCAAATTCGCTGATGACACCAAGCTTGCGGCCAATGTTGGGACGCTCGAAGCGATCGAGCAGCTGCGTGTGGACCTACGTAGGATAGGAGAGTGGTCTGAAAAATGGCAAATGCCGTTTAACTTGGGCAAATGCAAGGTCATGCACATTGGCTACACCAATCCCAAGTCGGACTACTTCAGGTTGGGGAGTAATATCGAAGCCACTGATTTGGAAAAGGACTTGGGTGCGTAGAGGTGGAAAAAAAAGCCCAGAAGCTGTTGGGTTATATCAGGAGGCAATTTCGATTTCGGAACAAGGAAATTGTGCTCTCTCTGTACAATTTCCTGGTTCGGTCGCACCTGGAGTATACTATGCAGTTCTGGTCGCCCACCCTCAGGAAAGATATTGACAGGCTGAAGCGAGTCCAGGCAAGGGCCACAAAGTTAATCCCTTCCGTTAGGCATATGGGCTACAATCGACGCTTACGCGCCCTGAGTTTGTTTTCGCTGGAAACTCGGAGACTGCGCGGTCAACTCATCGACGTTTTCAAGCTCTTACGGGGTTCGACGATGTCGATTTTAGAAGAATGTTTAGTTTAAATGATAACTCAACTCGCAACAATGGTTGGAAGTTGGATTTGAAACGGTTTAGCGCTAGTGTGTGTGGGAATTACTTTACCTATAAGATCTGTGACACGTGGATCAGGTTACCTTCAGAAGTTGTGAACAGTTCCTCTGTGGATCAGTTCAAGAAAAGGTTAGACCGAATCTTGCACACTATTTGAGATTGTGTGTTACTGTCTTCTAGGGTGATTGTTCGAGAAGCTAGCTGTGACAATGTATAGGAATTTTTCCCTGGCACCCGTTGCCATTGGTAGCTCCTTGGTATGGGCCGCAAGGCATTTTCAGGTACGTCTTGTCCATGTAACTCATTGTACTCTCTCTCTCTCTCTCTCTCTCTCTCTCTCTCTCTCTCTCTCTCTCTCTCTCTCTCTCTCTCTCTCTCTCTTAATTCCGTGGCAAGCAAGTAGCACGTGTGTGTTTATTTATTTCTGTATTTCTGCATTCACCATTTCTCCCTCACTAACCATTATATTAATTAAAATAGTATTGTATTTTTAGATTAACATCAGTCTGCAGTATTATTAACGGCAGCCCACAGGTTCCATTCAATTCTGTATTCAACTCCGTTTCCGGTCTGTAACACGTGTTTAATTCCCTTCACCATTTCCACCTCGCCATCCGTTATATTAATTAAAGTAACATATTGTAGCATTTAAAAGTAACGTATCGTATTATTTAAAATAACGTATAGTATTATTTAAAGTAAAATATTGTATTATTTAAAGTAACGTACCGTAAAAAAAAAAGACAAAATATGGCAGGGCTAGCTAAACTGAAAGCTGAATGTTTTAGTGTAAAGTTAATCATTGGTGTATCGACTTCCCCGAAGGTAATATCACCGACATCACATCCGTGAGTATATGTTTTTTTTTAAACTCAGAGAAAACCACGAAAAGGAAGTTAAGAGCTAAAGGAATTAGTAAAAAAGCTTGAAGCTCGTGTCATAGCACTGGAAATCCAACCCAGTGGACAAGATCAGAGTGAAAACGCAGCAATAGATATAAACTGTAAGGTAAACATCTAGAACAAAGCGTGGCCCACTTGGAAAATACAGTGAATATTCCGGAAAGTAGGACGGAGGAACGAGAATTCCAAGTGGTCAAAAATATAAGACTCCAAACCAAAACATAAGAATTCAGAACCCACTACCGTAAAAAATAAGTTTCACTTACTTGCCGACGAAGAGGAGGAATCCTTTTTAATTGGGGATTCTCTAGTCAGGAATCAAGGGGACTTTTTCGGAGCAAGAAGCGTGACCAAGAGAAAACACCGATGTTTTCCAGGTGTCACGAGTCAGATAATAAATGAAATGAAATGAAATGAAATGAAAAGGTTTATTGGCAGACTGTAGTCCATATGACAAATATTATTAATACAATGACAGTTCACATACTAAGGATAGAAATATACACAGTTGATGAGAAATAATACAGTAATGTCGAAGCTAAGTGGAGCTACAGACATACGTTTTCGTACTAAGAATTCCATAGCTTAGAGCAGGGGTGGGGAACCTGCGGCCTTTTGGGGTACTAGTTGCGGCCTTCTGCCTATTTGACATTCAGAATTCATACCGTACGATAATGGACAGCAACTGATACCCCTTTAGGGCTTTAGGCTATTTCATTAGATCATGGTTTCAGCTTCACTGCTTCTTACACATACAAGCCTTCTTTATGGCTTGAACAATAGGAAATATGGCAACGCTGCCAGTTGAAACTGGCAGCGTTGCCTTACAGCTTACGCCCTTACCTATCAACGATCAACTCGACTGGCTGACTGGATGACAGTTACTGACGATTCTCCGATAGTCACACGCACGCTTGTTTCCTTTAAAACTGTAAATCTTTGATCAATTCGTGTACCATTTTTATTTAAAAATCTTCTGGTACCCTAATCATGTCAAAAACTGTGAAAAGAAAATTAAAGGAAGAGAACAGAGTATTCCATGAAGAATGGGAATTGCAGTATTTCATACTTGCTGAGAAAGATAAAATGATGTGTTTGCTCTGCAACGCCATAATTGCAAGAGTGAAGCAACACAATGCATATCAGCATTATGCAACTCATAAGAACCACAAGTATGCTATACTGGAAGGAGAACCCCGAAAGTCTGCACTTACGAAGATGAAACTTCAAAAGCAGCAACAACAGCAAGTATTTAAAACGATGTCAGGCCTAGGGACTGAAATCACTGAAGCAACTTATAAAGTAGCATATAATTATATACTTGGAAAAAGAGGTAAGCCATATAGCGATGTGGAAATCATAAAAGAATGCATTGTTGAAGTTGTAGCCTCTTTAGATTCAGACAAGGTTAACAAATACAAACAACTACTTCTTTCAAGAAGGACCATAACTGATCGGCAACATGAATTAGCCCTCAATATAACTGAACAGCTTCATACAATATGCCAAAGCGAAAATATTTATTATTCGATTGCCTTGGATGAGTCCACTGATATTACTGACTCAGCTCAAGTGTCATTTTTTATTCGTGTTGTAACTGCAGATTTTCAATACTACGAGGAGTTACTGGCTTTGGGTACCCTTACGGGGAAGACACGTGGAATTGACGTCTTGTCTCTCTTCAAAGAAAAATGCCGTGAAGCGAAACTGAATTTATGTAATTTATTAAGTGTATGCACAGATAGTACACCTTCCATGAAAGGAAAATGTGCAGGATTTGTTGCGCTACTACAAAAAGAACTGCCAAATCCAGATAGCGTGATTTCCTTTCACTGTATTTTGCATCAACAGAATCTCTGTGCCAAATCTACTGTTTTAAGTGACACATTAAGTAAAGGTATACGTATTGCGAACTACGTTAGAGCAAATGCATCACGACATCGCCAGTTTCGCAATATGTTTATGCTTGATGATGAAACATTCAGTGTGGCTCTTCCGTATCATTCTAAAGTGCGCTGGTTGTCACAAGGGCAAGTCTTTGAAAAACTTTTGTCTTTGCGAAAACAAATCACGAGATTTTTTTGAGGAACTCAATGAACCATGTGAATTGTCAAAAAAGGATATCTGCAGAAATGCTGCATTTTTGTGTGACGTAATGTCAAGGCAAAATGACCTGAATATTTCTTTGCAAGGTAAAACTAAATCCATATATGAAATGTAGCCAAAAATCCAGGCTTTTCGAAGGAAGCTGCGCTTTTACAAAACTATCCTTACCCGATCGGAACTTTCAGCTGAACACTTCCCTGAACTTGGAAAGGTAATTGATGAAGAAGATACAAGCAAATCATTAAGGGAATGCGATGTGAAAGAATACACAGCTGTCCTAGACTCCCTGATTGAAGAATACGATGAAAGATTTGAAGATTTTGAGAAACATGACTTCACACTGAAACTAGCTTTCCAACCACACCTGGTTGATGTCTCCAAAGCACCTGAAGATTTACAGATGGAGTTGATTGAGCTATTAGAAGATAATATCCTTAAGTCTCTATTTGATCCTAAGAAGGATCCTGTTAAAATATGGAAAAATGCCGTTGAATACCCACGTCTGCGCCAACATGCTCGTCGAATGTTGTCTTGTTTCGGCACAACCTACTGTTGTGAATCAACGTTTTTGTATGTGACTGAAATCAAAACATCAAAACGCGCTTGAGATCTCAGATGACGAATATTCACCTGTAGGACCAACTAAAACTACGGTTAACGATGTTGGAACCAAATGTACGACTCCTGTCCCGCAATAAGCAGTCACAAAAAAGTTATAAATGGTTTATCACTTTTTCACTTAATATTAACATCATTTCACTTAATATCATTTTTCACTTAATACAGTATTAGTTCTATTGTCAATTATTCCCCCCCCCCCCAAAAAATAAATGCACTTGCTGAATTTTTTATTTATTATAAAAACCCTCACGTATTATCAAGTTTGATTTAAAATTAGTAAATATGTAGATTGTAGACTAAAATATGACATTTTGTTGTACTGTATATGTTAAATTCTCAGCATGCGGCCTAATAGGGTCTTGGTTAAATGAAATGGCGGCCTTCCAATGAAAATAGGTTCCCCACCCCTGGGTTAAGTCGTGCTAGTTTGGTTAAATAAAAAAAGACTAATATAAAGCATTTAATACGTCCTTAACTAATTACTTAAAATTGGGAAACATAAACCTACCGTCTGAAGTTATGAAAACGTCCTTGAGGACTTCCCATGTCAAGAATAGCGAACCCAATTTTACCATGTCAAGAATAGCGAACCCAAAAATTCCCTTGTCAAGAATAGCGAACCCTGCAGGTGTTGGGTTCGCTATTCTTGACTGTAAGAATTGAATGATTTTCGAAAAAATTGTATTTACTACTATAAATTCCAAATGTCAAATGTTTGAGAGATTCAGACTTTTCAATATGGTAATGCTGGTTTATGTGCACTTCTTTAAAAGTATTCATGTAAAAATACTTTTTCATTTTTAATATTTGCATTACAATTTTATCCTTAATCTAATCTGAGTTTTAGTCTCTGAGAGGTTAGGTTTCTTTGGCATATTTTTGCTTCATAAGTTGAGTTGAGCACTTATAAAAATGTTATCTAAGAAAATAAATCAGGTACTGTTGACTGCTTGGCTCATGCATGTAATAAGTGCCAAGTGTTTCACATATAAAACACAAAGGATGCATAATTAGGTGTAACAATTCTACTATAGAAAATTTAAACTTTTTATGAGGTGCTGCTTGGGGCTTACTATCAAACTTACAACATATTCTTACAATGACTGTAGTGAATCCACCTGACATGTTAAAAATCAATTCTATGTTATTTAATAAATTATTTGTAAATGGTGAAATAAAATATATAAAAGTAATTTTTAACCTAATATAAGCTAACCTAACTTTTGAATCGCTGAATTTGAATGTCACCAATGCGATTGTAAGTTTGAGAGAGTTATAAAAATAACAATCTCCCTGCTGCTTGCTATTCATTGTTTTTCTATTTTTATTTGCAGATTAAAGTTGTTGTTGTTGTTTAGCCGATCAGCCCACCCTGATCGAGCAAGCTGGCGGCACGCAGGTAACCGATCGCCCTCTTCGGAGTGGACCAGAGGTTCAGCGCACTAGTGATGTTGTGTTGTGTTCGTTTTTGTGCTAGAGCGGTACAGTCTGTCATAATGTGTTCAATTGTTTGTGGTGTCCTGGCACAGGTGGCAGGTGTCGTCTATGGAGTTGTCTAGTCTGTGTTTACATGTTAGTAAGTTGGGGTGATGTCCACATCGGAATCGTACTAAGTTAACTCGATCCGATCTGCTCAGGCTGATCTCTGACCTGTTAATGGGTGGCGGCTTCGCAACTAAGACCGCATTCGGACCGAGTCGTGTCAGTGCTTTGTGGGTTAGGTGTGTGTGTATGTGTTTTCTGTACTGTGTGACGTCTGTGGGGCGTGGTATGGAATGGAGTATTTGGTTATAATGTCTCTCTGGTGTTACCTTAATGGTGCGAGGTGTCGGTGCGTGATTGTACATGTAGTGGCAAGGGTGTTGTGGGTTAGTTGTCGCTGCTGCCATGAATTATGTTCCCCTCATGTCTAAATGTTCCCTAACTTTCAGTATTTTTGTTTCTGTGTGCAGGTGTTCTATTGGTGTTGTTTGAGTGCATCCTGTAATGATACGAAGTGCGTTGTTTTGTATTGTCTGTAAGGTGTTTATGTGTGTGTTTGAGATAATGGGTGCCCAGCATGGGCTAGCATAGTCCATAACTGAGCGAATTATTGTTTGTATATGAGTGATGTTGTTCCTGCTGGTGTCCAAAGTTTGTGCCTGTTAGTACCCTAAGCGTGTTAAGTCTTGACGTACATTTGTTTTTAATATTGAATGTGGTTTGCAAAAGATAATGATGTGTTGTATGTGACCCCAAGTATTTTGGTCCTGTGATTGAGTGGAATGTTGATGCTGTTTAGTGTAAGCTGTGGAATTACCTGGTGTTCTTTTGTGTTGCTTGTAAGCAAGGTGATGGTTGATTTGTGGGCGCTACTTTGAGTCTATTGTGTGTGAGCCAGTTTGTATACTGTTTATGTATGTTTGTAGGTTATTTGTAGCGGTGTCGATGTTGTTGTGGGTGGATGTTAGAGTGATGTCATCTGCATATGATGATAAGGTAAGCTTGTTATATATGGGTGTTGGAATGTCATGCACGTATAAGTTGAAGAGTGTTGGTGAGAGAACAGAGCCTTGAGGGATCCCGTTCGGAAAAAGCTTGTTTTTGGATGACTTGCCATTAAATGTGACATGTGAGTATCTTCCTGAAAGATAGTTGCTCAGCGATCTTTTGGTGTTATTGTGCAGGTTTGTGTTGAGTATTTTTTATGAGAGGGAAGCGTGGGATAGCATCAAATGCTTTACTAATGTCTATTGTTGCTAATAGTGTACGTTGAGCTGGTCGTCTGGAGTTGATGCCATCCATGATGTGCTGCGTGAGGTTAGGGTTAGTGAGTAATGTCGTGGTTGAGTGGTGAGGTCTGAATCCATGTTGAGTAGGCGATAGTGGAATGTGTGGGTTGGTGATTTGTAAGATTAGTCTTTCTGTTACTTTGGAAGGTGTGCATAGTAAAGTAATGGGTCTATAGGAAGCTGGTTCTGTTGGATTTTTGTTTGGTTTGAGTAGTGTAATAATTTTACCTTGTTTCCATATGTCAGGAATAATACAGTGTTGGTATGAATATGTGCTGATATTTGTGAGAGCTAGTATTCCTTGTGGGTCCAAGTGTTTAAGGTGTATGTTAGATATGTTGTCTGGTCCAGTAGCCTTCGAATTCTTAATGTTTTTGATGATCTTGGTGGTCTGGTCTGTATTGAAGGGTGTAATGGTTGTGTCGAGTCTGTACGTAGGTTTTCTTGTGTCTGGCTGTTTGTCTGTGCATTTTTTTGGTTGTTGTCTCTGTTTAAGTGACTTATCTTTGCGTAGTGATTAACTAGAATGTTAGCTTGTTGTGTGTATGTTGGGATATTATTTTGGCTGCGACAGATAGCCGCGTGTGAGGTGTGAATGCCGCTGTTAGAGTGGGTAATGCCGTTTATAGTCTTGTATAGCCTGGATGTATCTGTGGAGTGGTTTGATGTTGTTATGAATTCCCTGAATGTTTCTGTTTGTTTTTCTTTGAGTTTGTTGTTTATTTCTGTGTTGAGCTGTTGTATCTGCTGTTTTATGGCTTCTGTGTGTGGGGTTTGTGTGTTATATTTGAGGTTGTTACGTTGCCTTATGAGGTGGGCTATTTCTCTAGTGTAATTTGGGTTCTATTTCCTAATGTTGCCCTTCGGTATGTATTTGTTTGCATTATTGATGATCTGATTAAATGTCTTGAGTGTTGTATTGATGTTTATGATGGGTGTGCTGTTTAATGTGGTGAATTGTTCCTCAGTCTGTATTTTGAACTGTTCCCAATCAGCTTTCTTGTAATTTCTGTAATTTCTGTAAGTGTGCCAAAGGCTGTTGGGGCAGAGTGTAGAATGTGTTGTAATGATTAAAGTACAATGTCTTTGCTGAAATATTTAAAGAAAACAGCTCAAGAGGAAGTGTGTGCAGAAAGAAATGCTGTAAGTTATTTGAAAAGAAAAATGATGAAGCTGAGGACGAAGAGTTAGAAGCTGAAGCTCGGAATGATACCACTGAGGACTCGGATGATGATTCCGGCAAGGAAAAGCCTATTTTGAAGAGAAAATGGAAAGATCTGGCATCTCTACAAATATCTCATGCCCTCATGAAGGCGAAAAAACCTTACGCGGATGCTGAGAACGTGATCAAGCCGTGTTTGAAGATCGTCACCGATCTCATACATGGCGGAAAACCAGCAGTTGATAAGGTTGTGCAAATTCCTCTCTCCAACGACACAATGAAAATACGATCGACTATGATCGCCGAAGATTTGAAGCAGCAGCTGATAGAAAAACTGTTGGAAGCACCAGTTTTTGCTCCACAATTTGATGAATAAATCAACAGATATAAAGAACGCTGCACAACTCATTGCATATTGCCGTTTCCCAGACCAAAAGATAAAAAAAATTGTAGAGCATTATTTTTTGCCTGCCAGTCGGAGTTGAAACAACAGGTGAAGCTATTTTCTCTAAGATAGACGAAATCATGAGAGGTGCAAATATAGCATGGAGCAAATGCATTGCTGTCACAACAGACGGTGCTGCAGCCATGATGGGAAGTAAAAGAGGAGTCACCGCTCGCATCAAAGAAAAATCTCCCAAATGCACATTTTTACATTGTTGTCTGCACCGTGAAGCACTGTCAGCAAAGAAGCTGAACACTTGTTGCAATGACCAAATAAATGAACTTCAAAAACTGTTGCAAGATGTGATGAAAATTGTCAATGCTATTCGCCCACATGCAAAAAAATGTCGGCTGTTCTCAATGCTGTGCAAGGATATGTCTGCTGACTACGAAACTTTCCTCCTGCATTCTGAGGTACGATGGCTGTCCCGTGGAAGAGACCTTGAAAGAATCCTGCTTCTGAGAAATGAGCTGTGTGTATATTTTACTGAAGAAAATGACGTGAAAGCATCGCATTTCAACGACGATTTTTGGCTGGCCAAACTGTCATACACGGCGTCTATTTTCAGTCATTTGAACCAGCTCAACTTGTCACTTCAGCGGAAAGGCGGTGATGTTTTTGATGTTCTTGGAAAAACAGAAGGCGTGAAAATGAAGAGCTCCATGTGGCATGCTAACGTCCAGGAAGGCAATTTCTACAATTTCTCCCATTTGGAAAGCTTCCTTAAAGATAGTGAATGGGAAGAAAAACAACTTGATCTGGAGAAATCAACGGAGAACATCATTTGCGACCATCTGCAGTTGCTCTCTAGCAATGTTGAGGTATATTTTCCTCAGAAGGATTCACAGGCCATGGAGAGTCAGATGTGGATAGTCAATCCGTTCATTACCAGCCACATCAAGCGAGCAGATGTCGAGATCACAGAGGTGTTAATGGAACTCCATCATGACTTCTCCCAAAAATCGTGTTTTGAGACGTACTCTTACTTTGGAGAATATTGGGTTGGATTACTTCAATTTCCTGAATACAAATCAGTTGCAGTGAAGGCCTTTGAAGTACTAGTGATAATGTCAACTACTTTTATGTGTGAACAAGGATTTTCGACTTTGGTAGAATTGAAAACCAAGAAATGAAATTCTCTTCTAGATGTAGATTCTGTGATGCGGGGTGCTGTGGTGAAGGAAATTGAGCCTCAATTTCGGAAACTTGTCACAGGAATGCACGAGCCCGTTTAAAAATATGCAGTGGTATGTGTGATGCTTGCTAATAATTAGCTTTATTTTCATATTTTCATTAGTTTTCATTAGTCATTCTTTTCTGTTTTATTAATGTAAATATACAAAAAACGGATTTTTTTGTTAATAAGAATGCTAGTCACTCATTTTTTTCAGTTTTGTTCAGGTGGTAAAATAAACGATATATTTTTAGTAATTAATCATGATTCCTTTCCGAACGAAGTGTTGACATGATCCATATTTAATTGTATATATATAGAAAAAGGAAAATGGAACATAAACAAATTATAAGGTGAAGTCGGGGGTGAATGAAATTTTGTAACAATGACACAAGGGTGAATGACATTGAAAAAGTTTAAGAAGCACTGCCCTATTCTATACAAGGGATAAAGTAGCATACATTAACTAAAGTATACACTCGCCATTTTGTTTGCTATCTTTAATTTTTCAGGAATGATGGCTCAGTCACAAATACAGTGACTACAGTTTTCTAACAAACTTACTCACAATCAACCTTATCCCTTAGTTAACCAACCACAATTGAACCAAACTGATAATAAGTTTACACGGCGTAAATTTCATAACTAAATGACCTGCATTGATTACACTGGTCAACACTCATTTTATTGCCAATCATATTAGAGTGATTTTGGGGTAACTTTGTGGTGCTGATTCCGAATATGACATCGGTTTTGCTAGATTGGCTCTAATTTATGAGATAATTGGTACCCCATTGAAACACGTAAAAATGCAAAAAAATTAATGTTCAGGCGGAGCCTACTTACAAATCGCATTGAAATTGTCTCAAATCATACAAAAGTAAACACATGAAATACATAATGGCATTTTATTCGGTCTCACCATCTAGAATGTTCCGGTAGTTTCCCATATGCACGCGTTATGGTTACGTTTCCTATTAATTGAGGGTATTCATTATCTCAAGAACTAGAGCCAAATCGGAAAAACTACTTTCATTTTGGAATTCAACAACCCCAAAATACCCTAAATTCGTACGAATTTCCTTGGCAACGAAAAAAAAATGTTTTTTTTGTTGACCTGTGTTATGTTTGTATCAGGTGAATTCGTTAATCATTGTTGGCAGCACTGCACGTCGATTCAGCTGCCAACTACCGTACATTGGTTATATGAGTCAGTTAAACATGGCGGCTTGACTGGAACAGTGCCCTGCAGTGTTGGAGTCCTCGAGACCGGCCTCTGCCTCGAGGCCGGCCTCGATGCCGATTTTCCACGGCCTTGGCCTCGCTATGTAATGCCTCGGCCTTGTCCTCGGCCTCGGCCTTGGTCTCGACACCTTCTGGCCTCGAAAAATACGCCGAGGGCGGTCGAGGCCGCCCGTTTTGAATTAATTTTTATATTGGATATTTTTATTTCAATAAGAGTGGTGAGAACACCATCTTTCTCTCGCGATCAGACAGGTAGCTATAACTAAGTAATAAGTAACACAATGTCGTTTATGTTAGAATACAAATTTAATAAATTAATTTATAATACAAATAATTAATCAGTGGGGAATGGCGTATAGGAGCGATGGAGCGATCGCTCCCCCTTGCATGAAACGATAAATATTAATTTAACAGAAAAAAATATTAATTTTAAGATATTAAAATAAATATTCTTAAAATATATTTTAAAAATTCATGTGACATGAAACTTATAGCATAGCTTCAAACAGCGTACCACTGTTTGAATACAAAATAATATTGCAGCCGGATGGAGCGATAAATTTTTTGCTCAAGTAAATATAAATTATATGTTACTGGCTTCGGCCTTGGCCTCGGCCTCGGACACTGTGGCCTCGACCTTGGGCCGGCCTCGAACACTGCGGCCTCGTCCTTGGTCTCGGCCTCGGACACTGCGGCCTCGGCCTTGGTCTCGGCCTCGGAGGTCGTGGCCTTGACTACAACACTGGTGCCCTGTCATTTCTGCAACGATATTCCGAGTCTGTCAGTGGCCAAGAATTTCTCGAGCGCATTGTCACAGGAGACGAGACATGGGTTCATCACCGTACTCCGGAAACAAAACGTGCCAGCATGGAATGGAAACACCCTAGGTCCCCACGATCAAAGAAGTTCAATATTGTGAGGTCCGCTGGCAAAGTGATGGTTACCGTGTTTTGGGACCACAAAGGCGTTTTGCTCGCAGACTTCATGCAAAAAGGCACAACAATCAATGCAGCTACATATTGTTCAACACTGGAACGTTTACGAGTGGCCATTAAACGTAAACGTCCTGGACTGCTCCGTAGGGCAGGGAACTGTTCCAGTCGAGCCGCCATATTCAACTGACTCATATAACCAATGTACGGTAGATGGCAGCCGAATCGACGTGCAGTGTTGTCAACAATGATTAACGAATTCACCTGATACAAACATAATTAATATAGGTCCTTTATTTACAAAATTATACGCCGTGTAAACTTATTTCCTGACCGCCCCTCGTATATTTTCTTGATTTTATGATTTTTTTCTTTTAAATGAAAGTTTTTCACTATAGAGGTTTGGTAACTCGAAGCAATGGAGGTTAAACAAGGTAGGTATTTCTGATATACAATAGCAGATCTGCTGATCATTTTGCGTATCTCATCTACCCTGTGAGCAGTCCAGCATATTCTCAAACATACACTTCTCTCCCTATTCTTCACTACATACACATGCATCTTACATACTACATAATCTTTTCAAAATTAAAAAAAAAATTGCATCAACTTCAAGAGCCTCGGAGTCCCCTGGTGAGGGGACCATAAATATCCCCACTTCTGGCTCCCCACCCTGCCGATACCGGGAACGCAGACCCGGGCAGCGGGGTTGGATCTGCTACCGCCCATTCGAGATGTTCTGGACCTCTGTCTGATTCACTTTGAATAAACTTCTGCAATATTCGTGGCCTTTTCTCAAATTTTCAATCTGTTGTACACGACCTCTCCTCCTCTAAACCTCATCTTCTTTTCCTCACTGAAACTCAGGTGTCTAGGACGACTGAGAGCAACCCCTTTTCTATGCCTTCTTACTTTCTCTATAAACAATTTCACTCCAAAGGTGGATGTTGCATATATGTACGCATTGACCTAACTTGTTCTCGTATTCCCGAACTCGAATCTTCCGAATTCTGTACCCTCTGGCTATGGTTTACATGCCAAGTTCAAACTAAATACATCTGCGTTGTTTACCTTTCTCCTAATTCTACTAACTATCCAAAATTCTTTGACTACCTAACTTCCAAAGTGGAATACATTCTGCGAAAAATGCTCGGTATGAATTGGTCCACAATTAACCCACCCCTTATTTCTCCAGTCTAACTATAGAGTAGATCAAGTCTAGCCTAGAGGGGTCAGCCTAGAGATTCCGGAAATGGTCCAGAGCGGGCAGATAAATTGAGGTCCACAGTAGGATTCCTCACAAGATTAGGTTAGGGCAATCTACCTTCACCTTTGTTAAGCTATGAGTTGATGCTGGGTCTTAGGTCACAATGTAGGCCTAACTTGTTTGACCCAGCTTAATTTAATGTTATTAACTGTTTGGTGTAAAAACTCAATTAGTCACTTACTTTTAGTTATTGGAGTCTCTCCCTTCTCCGGTTGGATTTTTGTCGAGAGCGCACTTTGCTGGTACGTCCTCTCGCCCCGTTCTTCGTTTTCGTTCTCCCTTTGTTCTCCTCTTCGCGGGGCTTCTTGTACCAGCGTTGTCTTGGTTTATTCCTCAGTTGGTTTAGCGGTAATGTATCTCCATTACCGAGCACGCTCCTCCCACACAGTATATAAATACTAGTGTGGAGAATAACTCTGGTGAGCAACCAATTGGTTTCATCCACCCAGTTATTGACATAAAAGGAATTTATTAATTGTTATATTAACTACCTACCTACTCAGTGAACCATTTTCGTTACCTCCCAACTACCCACTCATCGGTTTTCCATATACTGGGGGCCCCGGGAGATAAAAAGTTTGGTGTCATTGTCACCAATTTTTGTCTGAGTGTAGACTAGCTAACTATTTAACTGTAAATGCCTGTTAATCTGATTAACAGTGCCTATCCTCACCTTCTCATGGAGAAGGTGTAGCATTTAATTAGAAGAGAAAATATACATCCATAGGATGAAACTGTCTATGGTCTTTACCATAAGAAAAGAAAAATGAAAGTTAGAAGATAAAATTACAATTCCCCAGCATCTATTTTTTGTTGTAAAAATAGTCGCGCCTTTAATGCTGTTTGTCGCTGAGGTCTTGTGTCTGTTAATGTTGTAGTAGGATGCGTTACCACTCCTACTGTCAAAGGAATAGTTACTGGAAGTTCAGTGTCTCCAGTTGTTACTGTCAGTGGAGAAGGTTCTCCAAAGTCCATTGTTTTGGGTCCAGACTCTAAAGGGTACAAAAGAGAAATGTCTCTTGTTGTGTCACCCGTTGAAGTCCTTAATTTGACCACTCTTGTTACCCCGTCTGCCCCTGGTCTGAGTTCTGAAACTCTAGCCAGAGGCCAGTATTGTCTTGGAGTACTGTCATGTATGAGAACAAGGTCCCCTACCTTAATTGTGTCAGACCAATCCTTCTTAGACCCATCAAGTACTCAGTTTTCCACTGTTTAATGAAATGAGCTTTAACTCTAGTTAAATGTTGTAACTTAGTCTGGAGCTCATCATGTCGTTGAGTCCAGTTTGGGTCTTCTGAAGAGTCTATATTGTAGTCCGGCAGGAGACTAACTTGTTCTCCCCGAATCAAATGATTTGGAGTTAATGGTTCTGGGTCATTAATGTTGTCACTCACATAAGTGAGTGGTCTATTGTTAATGATGTTCTCAATCTCAGCCAGGAGAGTGAGTAACCCAAATAAGTGTATCTGTTTTTTGCCAATTGCTTTCTTCAAGCAATTCTTTACTGTTTGTATATTCCTCTCCCAGATAGAACCATACCAAGGAGAGGCAACCGGAATATACTTCCACTTTATGTTTGAATTTTTTATATATAATTGTGTGATTTCATTGCTTAACAAGTCGTGGATGACTTGTTCACCAGCTTTGAAATATGTAGCATTGTCAGTCCAAACTGTCTTTGGTACTGAATGTCGTGCACAGAATCTCTTAAAGACAGCAACAAAAGATTCTGCTGTAAGGTCCTCCACAACATCCAAATAAACAGCTCGTGAGGCAGCACATGTAAACAGTACAATGTACATTTTTTGTTCAGTGTCACCCACCCCTACAGTCAATGCTCCTGTATAGTCAATGCCTACAGTCTCAAAGGGTCTGTTGAGAGTAACTCTCTCCTCTGGCAAAGCAGGAGGATTTGGTTTCCTATAGGGCCTAGCATGAATACGCCTACATGTGACACACTCACTCAGGACTGTTTTAACAGTGATCCTTCCCTTGGGTATCCAATAAGTTTTTCTTAATGTAGTTAGTGTCTGTGGTACCCCCATATGATATACATCATTGTGTGTTTTTCTTATTATTAATGTTGTCAAATAGCTAAATCTAGGTAAAAGGATTGGATTTTTGCTTTTGTATGACAGTTTTGATTTGTCTAATCTCCCTTTACACCTTAGAAGGCCTTCCTCATCTCTGAACAAGTTTAGATCCACAACTACTGATGGTACAGATTCTTTTGTTTGTTTCCCATTAGTTAAGAATTCTAACTCTTTATTGTACTCTTTTTGTTGGGCTTGGCCTATCCAGTATTGGGTTGCAACTTCTGTATAATTATGATTGTTTTTATTTAGCTGTTTGTTAATTGTAGCTAAACAGTTGTGAGCAAACCTCAAACAGTAGGCTGTCACCCTGACAAGTTTGTTGAAATCAGAATACTTTTCATAATTAGTGATTGGTTCAACCTTTTCATTTGAAAAGATTAAATTTAATGTCAAGTTAACTTGTTCCACAGGCCATTGGTCTGTATTACAGAGCCACTTAGGTCCCATAAACCAAGTTTTGTTTGACTTCAACAACTTGTAGGATAAACCTCTGGTCAGAAAGTCTGCTGGATTCTGTTTAGTTGGAACATAGTGAAAGTTTACTTGTAGGCTTTCATTAGCGTCAGCTATTTCTTTTAGCCTATTTCTTACAAAGATATTCTTACTATTAATGCTATCATTCCGTATCCAGGCAAGACAAATCTGACTGTCAAGCCAGACGTGGATATTAGTTATGAACACATCGTAGTAAGCATCCTTAAGCAATGAAATGGTTTTAATGGCTAATGTAGCAGCCAATAGTTCCAATTGAGGTATGGTTCGGGTAGGTTTGAGAGGTGCAACTTTCCCTTTTGCATAAATTAGATGACTTTCTGTAGGGCTTACAAGATACGCACAGCACCCATAAGCTTGTGTGCTTGCATCAGCAAACACATGAAGCCTCTGGGGCTTATCCCTAAACCCACAGCACCTTTGAATTTTAATGTTCTGCACTTTTGTTAAATCAGTAGCTAACTTCTTCCAAGATTTTTGATTTTCATTTGTTATTGGATCATCCCACCCAACATTTGTCCTCCAAATTTCTTGGAGGAGAATCTTTGATTTTATTGTTGAAGGCAGGAATAGACCCATAGGATCAAAAATTTTGGAAGCCTCTGATAATATTTGTCTTTTAGTATTTGCTTCCTCATCAAGTTTAAAACCTTTAGTACAGATTGAATCATGACTGTTAGAAGTTGCATCCAAATACCAGTTCATACCTAAAGTTTTAACTCTGTCTGATGGCTCAGTAAGACCATTATTATCCTTTAAAATCTTTTTGTTTAAATCCTCATTATTTGAAATCCACTCTCTAAGTTCAAAGTTACCTTGTTGCATAATGTTTTGAGAGTGTTCATAGACTTCAGATAATTCAGATTTTGTTGTCGTTGAGCCTATTAGATTGTCTACGTAAAAATGTTCCTTAAGGAAGTTCAATGTTAGAGAGTTATTAAACTGGTTTAAATGATGTCTAATTGTCAATGCTAATAGGCTAGGTGAGCAATTGGCTCCAAACAACACAACATTAAATCTATAGGTTATGAACCCTTTATTCAAATCAAATGGATCCTTGAACCATAAGAACCTAAGTTGGTTCTTATCATATTCATTTTTAAGATTTATTCTCAAAAATGCCTTTGAAATGTCACTTTGTACAGCATATTTGTCTAACCTGAACCTCAGTAAGATCTTCACAAGGTCAGAAATGAGATTAGGACCCTCAATCAAGCAATCATTCAAACTGTGTTTATCACTGTCTTTGAGGCTACAATTATATACTACTCTGAGTTTTGTTGTTGGGGCATCTTGTCGATAAACCCCCCTGTGGGTTAAATAATGACAACCATCTTTTTTAAAAGGGTTATCTGTTACTTCTTCAATGAAGCCTTTCTGTAGCTGTTCTTTGAAGACATCATTATATGATAGAATATTGTTATCTTGTTTGAGTTTTTTCATTACTTTATATAAATGTCCTTTAGCTACTTTGAGATTGTCTCTTAAAGTTGGACAATTTATTTTCCAAGGTAACTCAACAAAATAACTATTGTCTTTGCACTGAATGGTGTCTTCAAATCTTTCTACCATTAACTGATCTTCTGAAGTTTGATTTGTGTCATGTATACCCACAGATTCTAGCAACCATAACGTTTGAATTGCCTCATCCAAAGTTTCATTTGATAATGATGAATTAATGTTCTCAGTTGAGATAATATTATTCAAAGTGTTGCTATTCTTACAGGTGTTATGTAGGACTGAGTTGAGGCACATAGTATTTGTTGGTCATGCACTGTTTTGGTTTAGGTCTAGGTTGTATTCTGATAGGTCACCCAAAGGGGCTATCCCTGATGGAGTCTGAATAGCTATACCATTACCTATCTCTACTATGCCCTTATGAATAAGATTAATATAATCTGCCCCTATTAGCATTTCAATGTTAGCTACTGTGTTGTTAGTGATATGTCTATCAGCTATTTTGTAGTGTTTTCCCAAATGATTTATGGTTTGTTCTAGTTTGGGTATAGCCAGTTTGTTTTGTCCTACTTTAGAAATAATAACTGCTTCAATTTTCTTGAATTTACTTTCTAAATGTAGTTCCAGGTCAATTGTCTTATAGCTATTTTTGTCCGAGTTATCCTTAACAAAGGACGCAATATTGAGGTTTTGTTCATTCGGGTTTGGTGTCAAACCCAATTTATTAACTACATTTTTTGAAACAAATGTTTGTTGAGAACAACAGTCTATAAGACATCTCACTGGAGTGGTACTACCCTCACTATTCACTAAGTCCAAAGTAATAGTTGGTAAAAGAATCTCAGTGTTTCTTGTTACATTGTTTGAACAAGCAGAATGTCCCATGAAAGTGGCATTTTCTTGATTACCTTTGTTTGGGGGAGGTATCTTTTGAGTTTGAGTACTATTGTTTGGACACTTTGGTGAATCACACATTGATGAGACATGTCGTAAACTTTTACAAAACTTACACTTGAATCTTAACCTAGATTTACAGTCTTTCTTATAATGTCCCTGGCCAGTACACTTTTTACACAGGTTCAACTGTTCACATCTTTTAGCCCTTTGGTTAAAATCTGAATATTTGTCACACCCAGTACTACTGTGTTCATTACTTGCACAAAATTTGCAATGTGGTGTGTAAGTTGAGGCAGCAGTTACATTAAAGTTCTGTAATGTAGGTGTTCGTGTATTATAGTTGGTCACATTTGATTCTCCAGTATCAAGTTTTGTCTGTTTAGCTGTAGCTAGTTGGTCTCTGGGAACAGTCTTTGGTTTATCCATAGTTTGGGTCTTATGTGTTGGAAAATCTCTCAAGTTGTAATTAATTAGGATATTGGGGAAGTTTTCTCTTATTTGTTCTAAATTAGGATAATTTTCTCCCGTCTTTAGAATTAAATTATCTTTAACCCTCGAAGGAAGGCACCTAAGTACTATGCTTTGTATAAGCCAAGATGAAGTTTTAATATCTATCTCATTGCTAACCAGTTGTCCTATAATAGCTTCTAATTTTGTATAAAAATTTTCCATATCACTATGGTTATCTTTTATGGGTGCAAATTCAAAAATTTGTTGAGATAATTCATATACAATCATATCTTTATTAATGTAATTACTTTTAAAAGATCAATAGCTACTTCATATGAATCCCCTACGGCTGGTAAATAGGCTATTAGGTTATAGGCTGGGCCTTTAAGGGAACTAGTTAAGTAACTAAACTTTTCAACAGTTGAAATATAAGGTTTATTACCTATTAAATTCTCAAATTTGTCAATGAAAGATGGGAATTGTACCGTGTCCCCTTCAAATGTTGGTACTAGCAAAATGGGTAACTGAGCCCTCAATTCTTGTGACTCAGGATTTTGCATGCCACTTAAATTTTGTTGAAGGTTAGCCCTACTTTGATTAAAATCAGAATTAGGTTTTTTCTGGTGTTAAGTCAGTCAACCGAGACCGTAGTCCCCTTATTTGCTGTTCAATTGAGCTTACCTGATCATCATCATCAGCGTAAAGGTCTATCAATTGTTCTTCAGCCATTTCGGATTCAACTAACTCTGAAATACTCTCATTAATGGCTATTATTTCCTTCTTTTTAATTTCTAATTTAATAATTACACTCTCTATATTTTTCTTACCTGCTTGTGTAATATTGTTAAAAGTGTTCACAGCCTTTGTAACAGCTCCCAACTTTGCCCCCCTTTTCTTTTTTAACTTTTTCAATTCTGCACTGTCCATGTCTAAGTCAAAATTGTTTAACTGGGGATCGTAATGAAATAGAGGACAAGAAGAAATTACCAGAGAAGAGAGAGAACAGACAAAACAGTCAAGTTTAAATTTGGTTTAATCCCCCCCAAGTACTTATGTCACTCAGGTCTAAGCTTATAAGAGAATGAGACTCCTTAAATGTAAATGTTTCCTAGTTAGGCCCTAGGTTGTAGACCTAATTAGGCTTGATTAGCTTAGGCTTAGGCTTAGGCTAGACCATTTAGCCTAATTCTTCAATTTTTGTTAAGTAAGGTTAAGGTTTGTAAATTCCCCACACGGACCACCAATGCGAAAAATGCTCTGTATGAATTGGTCCACAATTAACCCACCCCTTATTTCTCCAGTCTAACTATAGAGTAGATCAAGTCTAGCCTAGAGGGGTCAGCCTAGAGATTCCGGAAATGGTCCAGAGCGGGCAGATAAATTGAGGTCCACAGTAGGATTCCTCACAAGATTAGGTTAGGGCAATCTACCTTCACCTTTGTTAAGCTATGAGTTGATGCTGGGTCTTAGGTCACAATGTAGGCCTAACTTGTTTGACCCAGCTTAATTTAATGTTATTAACTGTTTGGTGTAAAAACTCAATTAGTCACTTACTTTTAGTTATTGGAGTCTCTCCCTTCTCCGGTTGGATTTTTGTCGAGAGCGCACTTTGCTGGTACGTCCTCTCGCCCCGTTCTTCGTTTTCGTTCTCCCTTTGTTCTCCTCTTCGCGGGGTTTCTTGTACCAGCGTTGTCTTGGTTTATTCCTAAGTTGGTTTAGCGGTAATGTATCTCCATTACCGAGCACGCTCCTCCCACACAGTATATAAATACTAGTGTGGAGAATAACTCTGGTGAGCAACCAATTGGTTTCATCCACCCAGTTATTGACATAAAAGGAATTTATTAATTGTTAGATTAACTACCTACCTACTCAGTGAACCATTTTCGTTACCTCCCAACTACCCACTCATCGGTTTTCCATACATTCTTTCCCGCTCTCCCTTTGCTGAAATCTCCATTTTAGATTTCAATGTTCACCACCACCTTTGGCTTTCCTCCCATTTCACTGCCATTCCTGGTAAACTAGCTTACAACCTTTCTATCCTAAATGACCTAGAGCAGATTGTACGGCACCCTGCTCGTATCCCCGTTCACCTTGGATATAGGCCTAACATTCTGGATTTATTTCTTACCTCTCATCCTTCTTCTTACTCTATCAAACATTTCTCTCCGTTGGGCTCCTCCGATCACAATCTTATATCTGTTTCCTGTCCTATCGCTTCAATTTAGCCTTTGGATCCTCCCAAGAGGAGACGCCTTTGACACTTCGGCGCCGCTGATTGGGAGGCTCTTAGGCAGTACTTTTGTGATTTCCTATGGAATGATTATTGCTTCTGTGGCCGGGGCCCTTCTGAGTGTGCAGAGCGCATCCTAGAGGTAATTCTCTCGGGCATGGAGGCGTACATTTCATATTCTACTCCTACAACTAATGCAATAAACCTTGGTTTAACTTTATTTGTTATAATGCTATCCGCAAAAGAGAGGAGTCTTTCAGAAGGTACCGTCGTCATCCAACTTCTGACTCACTCAGCTTATATTTCTTCCCGGAATCGTGCAAAATCTGTTCTTCGACTTGCCAAAAATTCCTTCATCCGACAAAAATGTGAAAATCTATCCAGTTCTAATTCTTCTCGCTCTTTCTGGCATCTAGCTAAGAACATCTTCAACAACTCTACTTCCTCTTCTAGTCAGGGGGCTTAATCCAAAAAATCACCCCGATTGTTCCCTTTGTTCCAAAAGTACCATTTTTTTACCAGGGGTAGATATGACCATAAGCATTCATTTTTTTGCGGGAGCCAACATGGGCTCTCCCTGTGGCGGCCATTATGGACGAATCCAAGATGGCCGCCATCTGGTCTGACATTGGGCGATAAAATAACAACCAATCATAGTAGAACAGCAAATAATGACACTTTTTGTATGTTTTTGAGTATAGAGAATCCAGTTCTGATATTTGTTTTTTAATTCAAGATATACGTCAGGTCGTATATATCCACATTTGATATTATTTTATAAGAAATGTACATTTTATGTCAATTGAATCATGATACATAATTATTGCACTTAGATTTGTGGTTGTAACAGCTATATTAACTTTTACATTGGATTTCTACTGACATTTTGTCCACTATTAATCTATTTTTTATTATTTTTGCAGGTGTTGGCATACCTGTATTCCTCTGAAGCAAGTCTATGCGGTGGTGGTCTTCTTCACATTCTAGTCTCTTCAGGCCTGCAGATATGAAGATCTCGTTAGTGTGTAGTTAGTAGTGTGTAGTAGAACATTAATACCTCAACATGTCTACTAACATAACTGGAATTAATTGGACACTGTGTTGCCTATGTCAGTCCAGCAAAGACGAGGCATTACAACAGCCAAAAGAACAGGGATATTCATCTCTTGAAAGAGATCTGAATGATTTTGTGCAGCTCAATGCTGTTCCATCTGGTATCAAGGTTAGTGAGCTCGATGATGGCTCAGGAATTGCAGCAACCCTCCAATCACATGCTGCAGTGTATCATAAAAGTTGTAGGAGTGCATGCAACAGTTACAGGGTAAAGCGGGCACGAGGAAAAGTGGCCACGCAAGATGAATGTGCAGCTGGGATAAGTCCGAAGAAACTCAGATCAAGTTACGGATCACCTCCAGAAACATTATTCTGCATCATATGTCTGGTGAGGATCAGCATGATCTTCATAGAGCCTTAAGTGACAACATTGATCAAAATCTGAAGAATTGGGCAAAAACAACTAACAACTGGCATTTATATGGGCGCTTGACTGCAGGTTCTGATGCACATGCAATGGATGCATGTTATCATGTACAATGCTATTGGCGGCTTCGTGATGGAGCTCGTGCAGTTGAACGTCGATCTTCAAGTGAACCCAAGCCTCCCCCATTTGATCCCATGGTCATAGCACAGTTAGTGGCATTTGTGGATGACTCTCAGTCTGAGGTCCACAAGTTGTCTGACTTACGGGAAATGTACAAGATAATGATGTCAGATCTAGGACATCCCTGTTCTGGTAGAGAACCTCATGCAACAAGATTGAAAGACCATCTGCTTGAGCATCTTCCTGAGTGGGCTTCCTATGCACAGGGGAGAGATGTATTCATTAGCCACAAGGCAAAAGTGGGTGCTGTGCTAGAACAAAGCTATCATTCCTCACAAATCAATCAAGATGAAGCTGTGTTATTGATACGTGCTGCTATGGCACTACGAAAGCGAATCCTTCAGAAACAAGAGCCATTTAATGGTTCATTCTCTCCACAATGCCTGACGTCCCCCATAGAAGAAACACTGTTAGGTTTCATCAATGTTGTCCTCCAGGGTCCTAAAGGTAATATCGATAAACATAGTAGAGAGCAATCCAACAGTGATGCTGAACTGGGCACAAGGGCGAAGATTGCGTGCACACTGTGCCAACTGCTGATATTCAACACAGTAAAATATGCATCTTCATCAGACAGCACCCAAATCCGTCACAATAGGGATCGTGAAACGCAATTCCCACTTTACCATGGTATTAAACTGCATGGAGATGCCAGATTCAAGCACCAGATAGAGAATGCCCATCACCTTGGGCTCTCTGTCTCATATGACCGTGTGATGGAAGTCAAAACACAGGTAGCTCTTGCTGTTTGCAAGAGACACACTGAAGACGGTATTGTTCTACCCACAAATACAAGACTTTCAGTTTTCACTACACATGATGTAGACAATCTGGACAGCAACAAAACGGGAAATTTGTCACGTGGTGATTTTCATGGAACATGCATTACTGTGACCAATCACCTATCCAAAGAGAACTTGGGAATTCGTCGACCAGCAATCACACTTGATCCATCTGATACATCAAAACCCAAGTTGCCGGATAGTTATGTAATTGTTCCTCCCATCGAACTCAACACCCGTGACATTCTTGTGCCCAGAATCAACGAAGGTCAAGTTCGGCCGAACCACAGCCTGGTCAACGGTGCCAAAGTAAAAGATGATGCATGGATAGCACATGTTGGAAGAGTGCTGGAAAAGGGTGAGCTTGAAAAACGTGATGTGGTTACGTGGTCAGGCTTCAACTCTCAGCTCATGGATGATGCATCAATAAAGCCAAAGGCAGAGACTGGTATACTCCCCTTATTTCCTGATAAGGCAGCTTCTGCATCAATGATGAAGCACACGATGGAGATTGTGAAAACTACGACTGAGTTCATAAACCCTGGTCAAACCCCTGTCCTTGGGGCTGATCAGCCTCTCTTTGCCATATGCAAACAGTTACAGTGGGAGTTTCCTGACACACTGGGTGAGGATAAGTTTGTGATGCAGTTGGGAGCTTTACATATCGAGGATAAGTGTCAGCTGATGATGGGCAAGGTGCTACGAGGTTCCGGATGGGACACAGCTCTAGCTCAAGCAGATGTCCTCTCCTCTGGACGTGCCCAGTCAGCTCTCGATGATCACCACATAAAGCGTACACGATATGCTCATCAAGTGTCACTTGTTTCCCTCTCTCATTTGAAGCAAAATGCATACTTGCAATACACATCCAATGTGCTGGGGCCTTGTGAGTCATATGAGATGTGGTGTGCAAGGAAATCTGCAAATGTTCACATGTTCAAATATTGGTCACTAGTGATTGAGCTTGAGCTATTGATGTGTCGATTTGTGCGCTCATTAAGAGAGGGTGACTTCCCTCTCTATGTCCAGGTGTGTGATGAACTATGTCCATGGTTCTTTGTGCTGGACCACACTAACTATGCCCGCTGGTTGCCGATTCATGTCAGAGATATGGTTGGTCTTGCTGAAAGCCATCCACAGGTGTACGCAGAGTACCTCAAAGGGAACTTTACAGTCCAAAAGTCTGCTCGTACATTCAGCCTCATCGCGAAAGATCAATCTCATGAGCAGATGAACAAAGTACTGCAGGGCTGTGGTGGAGCATCTGACCTCTATGACAAAACAGAAGCATTAGCATTGTACATGTTGGCAGGTCCTGAATGTGTCAGAATGATAGAAGAGTTTGAGAATGCTCAGAAACTTACAGAAGGACCAACTGGCCACCACGAAACAGCACCTGGGCTACAGTCTAGGTTTTTGAAGGATGTCAAGTCATTCACAAAGGTGGTGTCTGAACTGGGCAACCCCTTCCTGGCCACAAATCAGGAGCTTGTAGCCCTTGACACACACGATGTTATGGAGAATGAAGTAGCAGCATCACTGTCACAGATACAGGAAGTTGGCCAAGCCCTTCATGAGGAGTATGTAAAGACTAGGCTGGACAAAGGGACAGTTCCTATATCAAACACTATAAAGAAAAACAATGTGTACACATTCAGCAATCGGCCAGACCCACGCAAGAAGAGTAGCAAAGTGGGGGTACAGAAGCAAAACACAGTGCTCATTACTCAGCTATTCCTGTCTCTACAATCACGTCCAGATGCGGATATGACAGAATTTTTCACATACGAGAATCAGCGAGAGCCCCCTTCACTCTCAGACCGAGGTTCACTCAGAGCTGGAAATAAATCAGACATTCTTGCATGTGTCAATGCACCAACTGGATCTGCCAATCCTGCTAAACAAGTGACAGTTCAGTTGTATGACATGGCCGCCATCGTCCACATTGTGCGTCCAAGTAGAGCATCAACATTTGCTGAATATGTATCTCTACACATCATACCTTTCATTAAAGCACAGATGACTGACACAGTTGAGCGCGTCGATGCCGTGTGGGATACCTATCCTGAAGACAGTCTGAAATCACTTGCACAGCAGCGGCGTGGTTCAGGAGCACGTACTCGACTTGATCCAGATAGTGATGGTACCACACCCATTCCCAAACGAGACTGGCAGTCATATTTGAAAAATGTGGAAAACAAGAAGGAACTGTTCGTCTTTATCAGTAAACAGCTGATCAAGATTGACATGGGTGGAAAACTCCTCCTCAGCACTGAATTAGAAACTGTGCTCTCCAATAAAGCATTTGATATATCAGGGCTCCAACCATGCAACCACACAGAGGCAGATACGCGGATCATTCTGCATCTTGCTCACGCATCATCTCAGGGTCACAAGAAAGCATTCATCCGCACTGTTGACAGTGACATAGTCGTTCTTGCCATTGCTTTCTTTCAACAGCTTGACCTAACAGAACTCTGGATTGGTTTTGGTAGTGGCAAATATTACCGAGACATCCCAGTGCACAGCATTCAATCACAGCTTGGTCCATCAAAGTCGCTGGCTCTACCTCTGTTCCATGCACTAACAGGCTGCGACACTACGTCTCAGTTTCTTGGATGTGGGAAGAAGACAGCATGGACTGCATGGAATAATACACCAAACTTAACTGAAACCATGATCAAATTGACTGAAGACCCCGAGTCCTTCAGTCTAGTATCTCCTGAAATGACACACATTGAGAGGTTTGTTGTGCTCATGTACAGTAAAACATGTGGACAAGCATCTGTAAACGTAGCCAGGCACCATCTGTTTTCTAGTGGCAGTCGATCATTGGACAGCATACCACCTACCCAAGCTGCCCTCTTCCAGCATATCAAGAGGTCATTGTTGCAGGCAAGTTTTGTGTGGAAGCAGTCAACCACATGCCATCAGACACTCCCTGCTTTTGATAAATGGGGATGGGAATATGACAAGCGCAGCAACCAATGGCTCCCTTTCTGGACAACTCTCGCTGATGCCAGTAAGGCATGTGCTCTTCTCCTTCATTGCGGATGCACTAAAGCCTGCAGAGGGAATTGCAAATGCAGTAGTGCTGGAATTCGATGTACGACACTCTGCAAGTGTGAGGGTGGCTGCCTGAACAATGACGACTATTAATCAGTGAACAGCCATCTATTGGATAGACATTATCATGAGATGCAGTACTGTGAGTAAAAGGAATAAAGAAGATTGTACTTGCGTATATACTAAAGTTTAATAGCAAAAGATGTTGATGCTGACTCTTATTTTTTATCAAGTTAACTATGTAACCTGTACTAGTATTGGTACTCAAGTGGATGTCATTTTGGACAGCGGCCATTTTGATTTGGCCAATATGGCCGCCACAGTGGGAGCCCAGCTTGGCTCCAGCAAACATTCAAATTAGTATGGTCATAGCTACCTGTGGTCCAAAAATGGCACTTTTGGAATGATTTGAACAATTATATGATTAAGCCCCCTGACTATTCTTTCCTTCCTCTTTTCCATTCCGACGACTCAGTTGGTGTATTTTCTCCTGACAAAGCTGAACTCTTCGCTCAAACTTTCGCTTACAATTCAACCCTGGACGATTCCGATGCTGCTCCTCTATCTCATCCTCCTGCTGACTTTATTATGTCTGAAATTAGAATCTCTTCTAAAGATGTTTTTTCTGCCCAATCTGGGCTCAACTCTAGGAAGGCGTATGGTCCTGATGATGTTCCTCCTCTCTTGTTGTTCTTAAGCACTGTACTTCTATGCTGACACCCTGCCTAGGCAAACTCTTTCGTCTTTGTCTTTCATCTGGTACTTTTCCTTCCTGCTGGAAGTTCGCTTTCACTCAGCCTGTCCCAAAGGAGGGTAACCGCTCTCAACCCTCCAACTATCGTCCATTTGCTTCCATTTCTTGCCTTTCCAAAGTTTTTGAATCTATACCCTTAATACGAAGATTCTTAAACACCTTTCTTCTCACAATCTTCTTTCAGATCGTCAGTATGGATTCCACAAGGGACGCTCTACTGGCGATCTTCTTCCATCTCTCTCTGACTCTTGGTCAGAGAGATATTCGTCAGCCAGACTTCTTACTGAGCGGACGCATTCCCTGGGCTCTCTGATTATCTGATATTGTTTCTACTTTTGGATATTGGCGATAAAGTTACTGTTGGAAAGTTCTGAATTTTTTTTGGCGATATCCTATTTTGGCGTCCCAAATTATTCAACCAACCAAAAATAAATGGCACTCCAACACTTTCAAATTACTTGTTTATGTTAATTAGGTTAATTGAATGTCCGGTTAGGTCAACTGTACGCCCTTGACGATTGGTTAGGTTAAATCATGATATTTTCGTTAGTTGTAACGAAAACATCACGATATAATGATATTTTCGTTAGTTTTAAAGAAAATATCACGACTTAACCTAACCAATCGTCAAGAGCGTACAGTTGACCTAATTGGTTGGTTGAATAATTTGGGAGGGCAAAATAGGATATCACCAAAAAAAATTTTTTACGACGCTAAACTGTGATTCTACCTAGTTAAGTAACTGAATATTAGTGGTTTTTAGTGATTTAGAAGTTTTCAAAGTTGCCGGCTTAATTTAATTTGAACTTGTGACGGTTATAAACGTTAACTACGTTAACTTGCTCAATGCCGTCACAGAAAGCGTCCTGTGCTAGGAGTGGGGTTAATCGGTGGTATACTGACTTGAAAGATTACAACGGCGCTCCTCTGGCGATTACCGAGAGATTGGTTTGTTTCTTTTGTAAGTTGAGTGAAGAGATAGTGGATAGTGGATTTAAAACCCCTATCGAGGTTTCGAACCCTTTCGCCCAGTTGGATAGGGATGTGAACGAGGGGGAAACGATTTTAATTGGGGACTCTTTAGTGCGTCATATGGATAAGGAGTTCGTTCAACGGAATTCAACCAAGAGGAGGAGGGTCTGTTTACCAGGGAACAGGGTTGACAGAATTAGAGATGAAGTAGATAGGCTTGTAGAGGATAAACGGCAAAACTCATGGATAGTTTGGATAATCTGGTTGGTTGATTTTTTAATTCTTTGCATCAGACTGTATTGAGCACGTCTTGTTACCTCCGGGAAGCTCGGGACATTGCAGGTAGCAAACATTTGCGAAGTTGAGCATCTCGGGGGTAATTTAGATAAGCGTCTAAAAGACAGCAAATTTAGGGTTCTGCCGGAACCTTTTTTATAGTTCACCCAGAGTTGCTGTTCGTAAATATTACTGGAGAAAGTACGAAAGAGAGTGTCTTCAGCTTTACTTTTACAGAACCGAAAGTTCCTTATAGTCATATTCGCTTTAGCACAAAGGCTTCGAGATTGTTTTCTCATATCCGAGTCATCATTCACTGAGCTGGTAATAATTTGACTCAAATACTTAAACTCTTGTACTTCCTCAATTGCTTCACCTTTCATCTTAAACCTAATATCAGCTGGCTGATTACAGCTTTTAGGATGAAAATGCATAAACCTTAGTTTTTGTAACATTAAAAAGAATATCATGTTTCTGCGAATACATTTCGCACACTTTTAGTAGCCGATCCAAACCTTTAACAAAGGGACTTATGAACACCATATCATCGGCATAAACTAAGTTATTTATCCTTGTGTTATCTATACAACATCCCACTGTTGCCTCATTAAGTGAAGCAAGTAATCCGTCAATATACACATTAAACAGCATAGAGGAGAGCAAGGAGCCTTGTCTCACCCCGCAAGAGGAGCCAAAACATTCGGATAGTACATTGCCTCACCTGACGGTAAAAGATTGGTGGAAATACCAAAATTTCAATAAATTTAATATGTACATGGGAACCTTCCTGTCTTCTAGTTTTTTCAAATAAAACAGCTATAAATAGTTGAATTACCGTCAATGTATTTAGATGTTGTTTCTTTAAGTACATAGATACACGGGTCAGTTGAGTGGGACCTTTTAAAACCAAGTTGATTAGATGTCTATAGGTAATCATTTAATCGGAGTAACAAGAGTTTTTCTAGTAGTTTCGAGGAGCAGGAAGCGACAGATATAGGCCTGTAATTAATGCTGGACAGAATGTCTCCATACTTATTTTTATACCCTCATGAACTCGGCAGGGATATAGCTATGAGCAACCATGGCTGATAGGAGCAATGATATATGCAGACATACTACGTCACTGGCATATTTTAAGTGTTCATTCGATAGGTCATCTACCCCTGACGCAGAAACAGTCTTTAACTCTTTAATTAACCTCTTTACTTCAGGAACTGATATCAAATTATTTTCCTTGTCCATCCCACAGGCGTTTCGCTGCAATCTGTCTTAAGATTATCCCTACTCACACTGTTAAGACTGTTAGAGTAGTGGTTTTTCCACAACTTTGCAATTTCATCCTCCCCTGACACCCCATCGATTGTCGGACGGAGGACACTGTTGACACCCGTTTGATTCTTAACAAATTTTCAAAATTTGTTATTATCGTTATTTTTTGCGAGTTTCACAGGCTTTTGAAACTCGAATAGACTCTGCTTCCTGATTACATCGCCTTATGGCCCCCTTATACTGACCCCTACTTCTACACATATTCATGTATACTGGTCCTAATCTGGGTCTACCATGAAAGCACTACAAATCGTAAGCGTCTTTTGATTTCTCCTTCAGGGGGCCAATAAAATCATTCTATCCAGGAATAATCTTAGTATGATAGGTGTAAGATTTAATCAGGGGGCTTCCTGCTTCTCTTAACAGGGATACTATCTTACTATAATACCTATCTATGAACTTACAGTGAGAATCATTTGAGCAAGGATTACTACAGGCAAGATGCAAAATTTCTAAATTACACTGGTCTACAGCCAAAATGCTTTGTAAATAAAAGTAGTCAATCTTTACTAATTTTGCGTGACTGAATACGAAAGTGATGCCTAAAATTGCCAATTGGCTCTATTTATAAAGATATCAGGCAAACCTGCACCCTACTAACTGGACTGCATCTGTCGCGTAATATGTAGACGCCTGTGACACATTGACGCATTGACTCTACTGCGCATGCGCGTAGTTATATTTTTTTATTTTAATAAATTAAGGTAAATATATACATGTACAGGGTGTCCCAAAAAAAACTATATACTCTTTATAGCATCATATATTTTATAATTTAAAAAAACCAAACAATATATTGTTATAGCAATTGCCAATGAAAGGTAAATTAGTAATCTAAGTGATCAAAATGTTATAGCGAGTTGTTTGCATATAAAATTTAATTAACTGCGCCAAGTGCTCAAAATGTTCTCCGGCGGCATGAATGCACTTTTGAATGCGTCGACTAACTGATTCGCAGACATGGACTAATGTGGATGCTGTGATGGTCCCGCACTTTTCTCTAATTGCATCCTTAAGGTGTTCGAGTGTTGCAGGTCTTGTACCATAAACTGCATCCTTCAGGTAGCCCCACAAGTAAAAATCAAGTGGAGTCAAGTCCGGTGAACGTGGAGGATACTCAACGTTTCTTCTTCGTCCTATCCAACGGTTAGGCAACGTTTCATCGAGGTACCTTCTGACATCACAATGATAATGAGGGGGGGACTCCATCTTGTTGAAAGTAAAAGTTGTCGTTTCCAAACAACTTCCGAACTGCAGGTATAATTTCTGTCCGCAGCATGTCGAGATATGCGGCACCGGTAACTGTCCCATTAAAGAAAAATGGTCCAACCAAACCCCTGGATGATAAACCACACCATGCTGTTAATCCTGGTAAATTAACATGTTTATCCACATAAACGTGTGGATTATCAAGTGACCAGTACCTGCAGTTGTGTCGATTTACTGTGCCATTCAGCTTGAAGGTAGCTTCATCAGACCACACGATTTTGTTGTCAAACTGGTCGTCTTCGGCTTCCATTGACTGAAACCATTCACAAAATTCGAGTCTGAGATCAGGGTCATCTTCAGTCATGGCGTGTAACAGACTTGGAATGTAGCTTTTCCAGTTTGCCGACTTTAAAATCCGGTGAACACCTGATTTGCTGATTCCGGTCTCACGGGCGCATTGCCTAACTGATTTCTGTGGTGATCGATTAAATTTTTGCAACACTAAAACGGTTTTCATCACTCGCACTTGATTTGCGTCGTCCAGATCTTCGCTTGTGCATATCTTGAGCAGATCCCTCTGCCTCAAACTTGTCACGGATGCTTGTAATGGCGAGACGTGTCGGTGGCTTTGTACCAAATTCCCGGATCCATTGCCGCTGGACTTCGGACACATTCTCAAATTTCCAATACCATTTCAGAACACTTTTTCGTTGCTCCAGTGTCAAACGTTTACGCAGCATGGGTTCTTTTGCTGAACTGAATAAAGTTGAATGCTCTAGAGCAGTGATGCACAAACCCTGGCCCGCGGGCCAAATGTGTCCCCCACGGGTCTTTTCAGTGGCCCCACGGGTCTTTTCAATTCAATGAAAAAGTTAGAATATGAAAGTGACCCAATTTATGACTTAGATGGAAAGTAAGTAGGCTAATACATTTAGTTATTTTCTTCGCTTGGCCCTCACATCAAAAAAGTTTGTGCACCACTGCTCTAGAGTTTGTATTGTGGAATGAGTGCGTAGGCTAAGTCCGAAGCAAGCTAGTGAGTGACTAGACTACGTTCGGTCCATAGGCTTCGCCATTACAAGGCCTTTGATAAAACAAGGCCAGGCTTAGTCGACGCATTCAAAAGTGCATTCATGCCGCCGGAGAACATTTTGAGCACTTGGCGTAGTTAATTAAATTTTATATGCAAACAACTCGCTATAACATTTTGATCACTTAGATTACTAATTTACCTTTCATTGGCAATTGCTATAACAATATATTGTTTGTTTTTTTTCAAATTATAAAATATATGATGCTATAAAGAGTATATAGTTTTTTTGGGACACCCTGTATATACAATAAAATGTAATTTTAAATTTATCTATTACATTATGTATTTGTAAATTATTTATTAAAAAATAGATTGGATCATTTTAACATATTGCTTCCCATAATGTTTTGTTACTAATATAAATGGAATACTAACCTAACTTAACCTTACCTAATTTAAAATTATTAAAATGCAATGTAATCACATTAATTTATTAAAATAAAAAAAATATAACTACGCGCATGCGCAGTAGAGTCAAGCCGTCGGTGTGTCACAGGCGTCTACATATTCCGCCACAGCATCAGTTCATTCGCGGAAGTCAGACAGTGCACCCTTGTCAAACTCTTTTTAGTGTTTGCTTTTGAGACTGAATTTTTTTCAGCATAATTTGAACAAAGATGCCTCGTAATTGCGTGAACAGTGTAAATAACTTCTGTTATCTTTGTGGAGAATTGACTTTTGCATCACAAAAGCGTGCTATAACCGCCGTGATTAGAAAAGCCTATCACCTTTATTTTGGCTGTAAGATTGGAAATCAGGACAAGAGCTGGGCCCCACACATATGCTGCAATACTTGTGCAACAAACCTTCGCCAGTGATTGAATCGGAAAAGGAAATCTATGCCTTTTGCAATGCCACTGGTGTGAAGGGAACCAACAAATCATGTCAGCAATTGTTACTTCTGCATGGTGCCTCCAGTCAAGAAAGGTATTTGCAAGAAGAAAAAGTGGATTTTACAATATCCGAATATACCCTCTGCTATACGCCCGGTACCTCACGGCGAAGGACTACCCGTTCCTGAGCCCCCCACTCATTCTCCCTGAAGTCAGAGGACGAGGAGAATGAAGGAACCTGCGAAACTTGTGAGCCTTCAACTTCACAAGACCCTGAATTTGTTTATAACTTGACATCTTCTAAACCGCACATGATAACTCAGAATGAGTTGAACGACCTTATCAGAGATTTAGAATTGCCAGAGTAAGGCAGAGCTGTTGGGCTCCAGATTGCAACAGTGGAATCTCCTCGCTGAAAATGTTAGAGTGTGTAAGTTTTGTGACCGTCAAAAAGATTTTGTTCCATTCTTCATCATGGAAGGTGACCTTGTAGCTTGCAACGACATCGATGGTCTGATGGCAGCTCTCAACATTATTCACAATCCTGATGAGTGGAGACTGTTTATTGATTCATCGAAGTTGAGTCTAAAAGCTGTTTTATTGCATGTTGGAAACGTATTGCCATCAATTCCAGTTGGTCATGTAGTTCACATGAAGGAAACATGACAACATGAAGCAACTTTTGAACTGCATAAACTATGACAAACATCAGTGGCAGGCTTGTGGTGACTTGAAAGTTGTTGCTATCGTGCTTGGACTGCAGCCGGGTTACAGAAAGTATTGCTATTTTCTGTGTGAATGGGATAGTCGGGCTAGGACTTCTCATTGCATCAAGAAGGATTGGCCACTCCGACATTCATTGGAACCTGGAACAAAAAATGTTCAGTATCCTCCACTTGTAGAATCGAGCAAGATTTTGTTATCACCCTTACACATCAAACTGGGCGTCATGAAAAATTTTGTTAAGGCTATGGATAAAACGGGGGCAGCTTTTAAGTACCTCGGTGGTAAATTCCCAAAGCTCAGTGAAGCAAAAATCAAGGAGGGTGTGTTTGTTGGTCCACAGATCCGTGAGCTTCTTAGAGATGAGGAGTTCGACCGTATCCTAGGTGGTGAAGAGAAGACAGCGTGGAATGCATTCCGTTTAGTAGCAACCAATTTTCTCGGAAATACCAAAGCTGACAATTACAGGGAGCTGGTGGAAAACCTGCTGTTCTCCTATCATAAAATGGGCTGCAATATGTCTTTAAAGATACATTTCCTCTATTCGCACCTGGAATTTTTTCCGGTCAACTGCGGAGCAGTCAGCGATGAACATGGTGAACGTTTCCACCAGGATATCTCAGTGATGGAGAAACGCTACCAGGGGAAATGGAGTCCATCATTGTTAGCAGACTACTGCTGGACAATAACAAGAGATGCTCCAGAAGTTGAATACAAGAGACAAGCAAAGAAGCGACGGGTTGAATCAATATAAGTGACTGCATTATACAGGTATGTTACTAATATATGGTATACATACACGCAAAATGTGTAACTTAAATTTTCTTGGAAACTGTAGCCAATCGACTGTTTTTATGGTCATATTCGTTTTCAGCACCCCAAAATCCATAATAGGAAACACATTTTATCTCCGAAGCACAAACTTTTTCAAAATTTGTAGACCAGTGTTATTAAAGAGGTAACCTGTTCTGTCTTTGTATTCTGTTCTCTGTTGCATATTAACATTAGACCAATGGACGCGTTTATTCTTACCTATTGTGTTCCTGTTATGTCGTGTTGCGCATAAATTGCTAAAATTAATTAATAGTTCTAATGGTCTATGCAGGGGCTTACCTAAAGTATTTGGCACCCGGGGCAGATCCTTCCTTTGGCACCCCCGACAAATAATTTTAAAATTCAAACACAGAAAAATATATTGTGTTTGCAAGTAGATTTTCAAACAGTCCAGTACTGTCATAAGCAAATTGGAAATAAGTAAAATGCAGGACATTAAAAATTCAGTGAACAGGTACAGTAATACTGCATTTTATTTTATACAAAAAACACAGGAAATCCAGGCTCAACGCTCAGCCTATTCTTCAAAGGTAAATAGAGAGGATTCACAGTCTCTGCTTTCGAGCCTTAATTTCTGCAAATTGATCAATGACCTCATCAAAACTCATCTTTGCATATTCATGTTCAATTGAAAGTAAAGCCAGATTTGTCAATCTTGTCTGACTCATGGTCGAGCGAAAGAATTTTTTTATAAATTTCAATTTGGAAAAACTTCTTTCACATAAAGCAATAGACACACAGAGAGTCAAAAAGAATCTCAAACACAGTGACAAGCTTGGCAAAGATTCACAAAAATCCCATTTCACAATAAACTCCAGAAACTGCAATGCTGTCCATTTATTTGCCTCTTCAACGCTGATTTTGGCAGCTTCAAAATGCCTCAGAAGTCGTCCAATTTCCACACTGATATCTTCATCAGAGAATTCATCGAAAATCTGAGTCAAATTTGGAATATACTTCCGAAGTTCTTCTTCTGTTTTTATCAATTTCAATTTGGAAAAACTTGTTTCACATGAAGCAATAGACACACAGAGAGTCAAAAAGAATCTCAAACACAGTGAGAAGCTTGGCAAAGATTCACAAAAATCCAATTTCACAATAAACTCCAGAACCTGCAATGCTGTCCATTTATTTGCCTCTTCAACGCTGATTTTGGCAGCTTCAAAATGCCTCCGAAGTCGTCCAATTTCCACACTGATATCTTCATCAGAGAATTCATCGAAAATCTGAGTCAAATTTGGAATATACTTCAGAAGTTCTTCTTCTGTTGCAACAACCAAAGTGTTTGGCTGAATAACAGCGAAGATTGACAGGATTTGATCCATTGCCTTAGAACGAATCTCCAATTCTTGATGAAAACGATCAAGACATTCAAACATAGCCCTTTTTACTTCCTCTGGCAATGTGAGACCAGCATCCTTTGCCATCTCTCCTGGCATCCTTTTTCGGAGCTTTACTCTCCCTCTTCTCTCCATAGAAATGTCCATTTCCTCACACTTTGTAGTTGCATAATGAATGGCCCTCTCCACAATTTCATTGCGCTGATCTTCAAGAAACAGTTTTAGAGCTTGGAGGTTCACAATGCACTTTTCAAGGCTGATTCCAACTGTTTGCAAATACTTTTGTGTGAGATTAATTTCTTCCAGGACTTCACACCAGAAAGAAAGCTAACTCAAGAAAGAGAAATCACATACAGCAGACAGCAAAATCTGAGCTGATCCTCTTGTGTCCACATTTTCTTTGGGATCGCACAGTACTTCAAGGGTTAAGGTCAGCTTTTCAAAATTTGCGTTCACTGGTTTCACAGCGTCATAATGAGCACTCCATCTTGTCTAGGAAAGTCTTTTGACTGTCATGCTTACATTCTCCATCAGCACTTCCCATCGATGAGTTGAGACTGAAAAGAAGGAATAGACTCTCTCGAAGGTTCCAAAAAAAGTTACACATGAAGAAATGCTTCCAATTGAGTGCACTCCGCAAAGGTTCAGAGAATGATTTGCACAGGGCATAAACAAAGCCTTGGGATTAATCTCTCTGATTTTTGACTGAACACCACCATGAATCCCAGCCATAGTTGCAGCGTTGTCATATCCTTGACCACGGCACAGGTTTATGTCCAGTCCATCTCTCTCCAGATGTCTCAGGATATCCCCTGTGAGCTCAGCAGCAGTCTTTCCGGCAATAGGGAAGAAGCCCAAGAATAATTCCTTAACTTCAACTTTGTCACATTCAATATGGACGTATCTGATCACTTCACACATCTGATCAGTGTGGGACACATCAGGAGTGCTGTCAAAAAGAATCCCAAAATACTTTGCTTTCTTGATATCAGCCACTATTTTCTCTTTGACGTAATTCCCCAAAAGGCAAATGAACTCATTCTGAATCTTTGGGGATAAATATGAAGCCACTCTCCTCCAAGATGGAATTGAATGTTTAATCCTTACAAAATGTTCTTTCAAAACTGGATCATAATTTGACAGCAACTCTACCAATTCCATGAAGTTTCCTTTGTTTGCTGATGACATGTCCTCTTTGTGACCACGAAAAGGAAGATTCTGGTGAGCCAGAAACAAGGTTACGTCCAAGAGGCGATGTAAAATATCCCACCGTTTCTTTCTCTCCTTGTCCATTGTTGCTTGATGAACTTGATTAATGGTTTTCTGAAGCTTCAACCCTGCTCCCAAGGCCTTTCATTTCTCAAAGCATGAGAGATGCTGCTCAGAAGCCTCATGGTCAGACACCTTTGAGTTTAGCTTCCACCATGCTTGAAACCCAGTGACAAAGCTGGATGTTCCAATTCCTTTGTCATCAAGAGCAAACAGTCTGCAGCAAAAACAAAACAAACTTTCTTTAGATGGAGAGTAAACCATCCATGTTCTCAAAACTTTCTCGCCATTTGGCAGAGCATTATAGAACCATGCAGTGGTCAACTGTCGACTCTTTCCTTTGGATTTCTCTCCTTGTCTTTGAACTGCACTGAAAGGTCCATCCCTATTTTGGAAGGGTTCACTTCCCCTCTTAATGAGATCAACTCTCAAGTCATTTGGAACCGGGATTAGCCAAGCAGCGACATCAGAATAAATTGAAAATCTATCCGTCTCCTCTTCTTCATCAGAGTCTTCCTCCTGTTGGTGTGGACTTCTGCTGGCGTCTCCTTCCTCTTCATCAGTTTTACTGCTTTTAGAAGATGAATTGCCATCCTCCAATCCTTGCTCTCTCTCATTTGAATCCTTTTGTGAAGATGCTTCTTGTATTTGCCCTTCAGATTCACCAGGCTGAATATCTTCAGGACTTTCTCCTATTGCACTTGATGTTGAAGGCGTCACATACTTCAAAATTGATCCTGACATTGCCTGAACCACCTCTTCTCTTGCCTTCTTCATTTTTCTTTGTTGGAATCCACTGGGTCGATTTTGCTTCATAGTGGATGTTTTCTGCAAAATTTTAAAATCAAAAGGTATAAAGCATGAACACGCATAACAAGCATGAACTATTATGACTTGAAATACATTAACTGAACAAATTGACTGTGATTATTATTATTATTATTATTATTATTATTATTATTATTTATAAACACTTAAACATCACTATGATACCACATTGTCAAAAATTACTGGACACTGGTATAAGTACCATGATATTGTTATAAACACCATCACTTCATGCTTTATCATAATTATTTAATGAAACATACCTCATGTATGTGGAATCACAGTGTCAAGTGAACAAGACTTGGAATGTCAGTTGCAGCCAGCTGGCTATGGTCAACAAACTGATGACTAAAACGTCAACAAACGTTCGCCTTTCGATGTAATTTTCATCAAATATTTAATTTTTCGTTTGTAAATTTTGTATTGCCAATAAAAATAAAAATTATTTTATAGTGGAAATTAACATTAAGCTGTTGTAATAGTTTGAACATTTTAAAAAAAAATTTCTTACTTTGGCGAATTTTTCATTTGGTTTGAAAACTTGTACTGGTATTTCAACTCTCCCGATGGCACCCTCCTCCTGGCTGTCACCCGGGGCGGACCTCGCATCCCCCTTAGTACGCCACTGGGTCTATGATCAAATAGAAGGAAATCATGCAGAATATGAATTCTACCAATTCGATCCTTTAGATTATTACTAGTGAGACAATGATCAATTCACCTGGTGGTACCACTCAAATCACTAACGTATGTAAAATTACCACTGGTTACCCCTAATACATCTACATCACTTATACTAAATTTGGCCGACTTGCACGTTACCCAATTCTACAAAGAATTCCGAGTTCACATGCGTGTTAAAGTCCTCCATTATTTTACAGTGAGAATATTTGGGGTTATCTGATAATGACTTAATTTTGTACAGCAAATCAATGTACATGTATTCATCTAGATTACTGCCATTGTTGCATGGTAAATAGCAGTTCACAATTAATATGCAATCATTGTTCACTTGTAATTCAATGCCAAACAATCTTACATTATCGCTTGTAAAAAATTGTATATGTTTTGACAAATTTTTCCTTATTAAGAAAGGAATAAGTCAAATGAGGAATTAGTCAAAATTAATATCAAGAATAAGAGTTACCTCATCATTGTAGATGGTGGCAATGACGTTTTTCAGGGAGGGACAGGAGGGCAGACAGAGTCCATTGTAAAAGAGTTCAAGATCCTAACCGACAGGGTTAGGGAAAAGACGGATATGGGTATGGTCGTAGGGATTCTCCCACGAATGTGTGCTAGTGACTATACCTTAAGTAAAGCCATTAGCATAAATAAGAGAGTTAAACGTATGTGTGAGGAAAAAGGCCTAAAGTTGGTTGATTTTTGGCCTACATTCTTCGGAAATGCGGAATACTTTGACTCGGACGGGATATACTTTAATCAGAAGGGGAAAAAGAAGTTTGGTGATTTACTGAATATAAATTTTTATAATCTTTATAAACTAGGACCCTCCCCCCAAACCAGCAATTGATCCTGCTCCCACAAATGTTAAACCTACTCCCCAAGCAGTTAGTCCATCTCCCCCAACAGTTCTACAGATCTACAGAAGCTAAGGCTAACAAAGACCCTAAGATCCACTCTAAGGTTAGCCCGAGAGAAAGAAAAGAGTCGGGGGGTTAAAATAAGAGAATAGGAAGTTAAAAGAACCGAATAAGGGTTTAAGTAAGTAGCAAAACCTACCATTCGTAGGTTAACATTCATTCAGAAAAAGAGAGAGGGTAAGACTCACCATCATCGTCCGCCGGCCACTGCCGACAAGTCGGAAAAATAGTTGAAGAGAATAGGAAAGGGATGAAAGATGAAAAGAAATAAAATAAGAACGCTTATAAACCATGCAAACACAGTCTTAACTCAAAGCAACACTGTCATACTATGCAAACTACAGACATGCAAGAAAAGAGAGATGAGAAAAGAACAAAAAAAAAGTATGAAAAGTATAACAAAAAGTGGGTTAGTTAGTCCTCCTCCCCCAGCAGTTAGTCCTCCTCCCACAGCATTAGTCCTCCTCCCACAACAGTTAATCCTCCTCCCCAGCAGATAGTCCTCCTTCCACAGCAGTCGGTCCTCCTCCAACAGTAATTCATCCTACTCCCCCAATAGTAGCAGTCAGTCCTCCTTCCCCCCTCCCAGCAGATAGTCCTGTACCCCCAGCAGTCAGTCCTCCTCCCCCCCAGTAGATAGTCCTGTTCCCCTAGCAGTCAGTCCTCCACCAGTAACTCATCCTACTCCCCCAGTAGTTGATTCAACTGCTTCGGGAAACGACTCAGGCCAGTTAGGAGAAATAACAACTTAAAATCTCTCAAAACTGTGCTCTTCAATGATAGGTCAGCCAGAGTCTGTACTGAACGGACGCATTTCCTGAGCTCTCTGATATTGCATCTACTTTTGCATATTGCTGAGAATTTTACTTTTGGAAAGTTTTGAATTTCATATACTTGCGTTTATATTCACGTTGTTATAGTTAAGTAATTGAATATTAGTGGTTTTTAGCGATTTAGAAGTTTTCATAGCGTGCCGGCTTAATTTAACTTAAACTTGTGACGGTTTAAACTAATTTTTAACTGCGCGATGCCGTCGCAGAAAGCGTCGTGTGTTAGGTGTAGGGTAAACCGGTGGTATTCGGAATTTAAAGATTATAACGGCGGTCCTATGGCGATTACCGAGAGATCAGTTTGTTTCTTTTGCCAGTTAATGGAGGAAATAGTTGACATAAAACGCAGTGTACGTGAGGTAACCGAAAGACTTGCAACGCTTGATGAGGGCAGGAGTAGGGCTACGGTTGACGGAAGCCGAACCAATACTAACGTTGAAGACGTTAGTAATTTGAAGGGTGAGGTGCGTAACCTAGTTTCTAGTTTAGGTAGCTTGTCGGGAAGGTTGGTTAGAGTTGAGGAAGGGTTAAGGTTAGTCCGAGAGTATTAGATGGGGAGGGATTTAGAGAAGTTAAGGGTGGAGCTAGGTCGCGTACGTTAGGTGATAGGAATCTCCCCCCTATCGAGGTTTCGAACCCTTTCGCCCATTTGGAAAGGGACGTGAATGAGGGGAAATTATTTTAATTGGGGACTCTTTAGTGCGCCACAAGGACAAAGAATTCGTTGAACGGCATCCAACCAACAGGAGGAGGGTTTGTCTGCCAGGGGCCAGGGTTGACAGAGTTAGAGACGAAGTGGATAGGATTGACGTTGCCTCCCGTCACTCGATGTTGGTGACGATGGTAGGAGGCAACGACTCGTATAGGCCCGATACGAGAGTGCCTGACCTTTTGGAGAGATATAGGGGGTTAATTAGGTCCCTGAAGGCGAGGTCAGATAGGTCTTTAGTTCTAGGTATTACTCCTAGGCACGGGTTGGGTCTTAGGGTTACGTCGAAAACAATATTTTTCAATAATAAATTAGAAGAGATTTGTGCTGAGGAAAATGTACCCTTCGTAAAGCTGTGGTCCGAATTCAGTGATCCTAGCCTTTTTATAAAAGATGGGGTGCATTTTAATGAAGTAGGTAATGCTAGGCTAGGTAGGTTAATAGACGGAAACGTGCGAAAGCTGTATAGGTCGAAGCCTTCTTTAAACGTTGTAGGTCCGGGGAACGCGGGCCCGACGTGAAAAATAGTTTAAAACACGGGCCCGTGGTAAAAAATAACTTAAACGTCTTTTATTGTAACGCGCGTAGTATTAGAAATAAATTAAATGAATTTAAGGCGATAATTTATTCCGGCAACTACGATATGGTTGCTATCACTGAAACTTGGTTAAATACCGTGACTCGGGACTTGTTGGGGGAACTTGATATACCGGGTTTTAAACTCTTTACTAATGATAGGTTACATAGGTTTGGTGGCGGCGTTTTGCTGTACATTCGTAATTCCCTTAGGGCTATCGAGGTTGTTAGATTTTCCGGCAGCAATTAATGCGATATGTGTTGAAGTTAGGACGCGTAGTATTAGTTTTAATTTTGTTGTTGTTTATAGACCTCCCGTTCAACCCTTCGACACCGATAGTAGATTTTACTCAGTTCTTGGTAACTTTATTGACAATCGGAATAGTATAATTGTCGGAGACTTTAACTGCCCTAATGTTAATTATGAGACTTTTACTGGTAATGAGGAGGGTTTGAGATTGATAGAGTTTATGGAAGATAACTTTTTACGACAGATGGTTACCGAACCAACGCGCGGTGATATTTTAGATTTGGTTTTGACGAACAGCGAGAATAATATAGTCGAAGGTTTAGAAGTAGGCGAGAGTTTAGGATGTAGTGATCATCAAATTCTTAGGTTTAAGTTATTGATAGAAAACAGTAAGGATAGTAACGTAATAGAAGTCCCTGATTTTCGTAGGGCTAATTTTGATAGTTTTACGGATAGGATGAGAGTAGTGGACTGGGATAACTTACTTATGGGTAATGACACAAATTTGCATTGGGTGGCGTTTAAAGAAAGTTTTATGAATATTGAAAGGGAGTTTATTCCTCGTAGGCCCAAGCGCGCTAGAAATAATGGTAGGCCCAAGTGGTGGACTAGGGAAATAGGCGAGTTCATAAACGAGCGTAATAGAACGTATAGACTTAATAAGCGCAATGCCACGGCAGGTAACTTTAATAGATATATCGAGCTTAGACATCAGGTTAAAAGATCAGTTAGGAATGCCAAGCGTAATTTAGAGATATTTATAGCTGCGGATAGTAAACATAATCCAAAAAAGTTTTTTGAATACGTTAATAATCGTAATCCGATAAAAGATAACATAGGCCCTCTAGTGGATGTTAATGGCGCTTTGGCTTCTGACGCTCAGGCGATGGCGGGTATTTTCAATAACTTTTTTTGCGACAGTTTTGACCGTAAAAGGCGTAAATAATGTCCCCGACGTGGACGATATCGTTCCATTTAGTAGCGAGACTATTTTGGATGAAATAACTGTTTACGAGGCTGAGATTGCGCATTATAACGATAGGCTAAAAGTTAGCAAGGCTCCAGGCCCTGACGCTTTTTATCCCAGACATTTGAGATTTGAAAGACGTTATCGTCGGCCCCTTAACGAAGATTTTTAATCAGTCACTCGAAACGGGGATTATTCCTGAAGACTTCAAATTAGCTAACGTCACGCCTATTTTTAGAAAAGGCTACCGCGCAGTAGCTAGAAATTATAGGCCCATTAGCTTAACGTCAATTGTCGGTAAACTTTTGGAATCCGTAGTTAGGGATCGTATCATCGATCACTTAGAAAGTAGAGATTTGATTAATAGTAGTCAGCATGGGTTTCGACATAGGTCTTGTTTAACTAATTTGTTAGAATTTTATAACGAAATAGTGCGCGAATACGATAGGCATAGAGCGGCTGACATTATTTATTTAGATTTTAAAGGGGCGTTCGATACAGTTCCGCATAGGAGACTAATTGCGAAGGTCAAAGCGCACGGTATACGCGGTCAGGTAGCTAACTGGTTAGAAGAATGGCTTCGTGCTAGGAGGCAGAGGGTCGTAGTTAATGGTAGTGAATCGGGGTGGTTAGATGTAGGTAGCGGTGTCCCACAGGGTTCAGTGTTAGGCCCATTGCTATTCGTAATTTACATTAACGACATAGATGTAGGATTGACTGGTAACGTGTCAAAATTCGCGGACGATACTAAAATAGGCGGTAAGGTTGTTAACGAGGACGATAGAAATAGGCTCCAAGACGATGTAAATAGGATTGTGGAGTGGACAGATAAGTGGCAGATGCAATTTAACGTAGACAAATGTAAAGTTTTGTATATAGGTTCTCGTAACTATAATTACACGTACACGATGGATGATAGGGAGTTGGCGAGCGTTGACGAGGAAGTAGATTTAGGCGTACGCGTATCTAAGGATTTAAAGGTTAGGAACCAGTGCCTGGAGTCTTGTGCAAAAGCTAATAGGATGTTAGGCTTCATAGCGCGTAATTTCGAATTTAAGTCGAAAGATATTATATTGCCCCTTTACAAGTCCCTAGTCAGGCCTCATTTAGAATATGCCGTTCAGTTTTGGTGCCCGTACTTGCGTGAGGATATTGAAAGGTTAGAAAGGGTTCAGCGTCGTGCCACGAAACTAATTCCGTCATTGCGCAACAAGCCTTATGAAGATAAGATTAAAGAGTTAGACCTGTATTCACTCGAAACTAGGAGATTAAGGGTGGAGCTTATTGAAGTTTTCAAAATCGTTAATAACATCGATAACGTAAATTTTGACAAATTGTTCACTTTCGATAACACCGGTCTGCATGAAAATCGATTTCTTTATTTTGAGTTGTGATTCTGAAGCAGTTCGCTGCGCTGAATTCAAAAATGCTACCAGTTTTTTTCTATCACCCACAGTTTTAAAGTTATTAGCCAAACAATTTTGGGGCGTTTTGTAATTTTTTACCTTTTTTATCTTTAATTAATTTCGTTTTTTCATATTTTTCAGATAGATAATTCTAACATTACGTCTTTAAAATTTTAATAATGGCTTCTAGAGGATGTACCCATAGTCCAGACATATTTTGTTATATTTGTAGTCGGTATGTTGTTGTAAAACAAAGGACAAGTGTAACGACCTTCATTAAGAGAGCTTACCATGCTTATTTTGGAATTAAATTAGGAGATCAAGACAAAAGTTGGGCTCCACACAAGGTTTGTCTTACGTGTGTTGCGGCACTAAGGAATTGGAGCAAAGGTAAAAAAAAAAGTTTGCCATTTGGGATCCCTATGGTATGGCGCGAGCCTAGAAACCATACCGACGACTGCTACTTCTGTTCTTGCAATGTTAAAGGTTATACTGCAAAGAATAAAGAGAGCCTTCAATACCCAAGTCTTCCATCTGCAATAAGGCCGGTACCCCATGGTCCAGACGTTCCTATTCCCCGCCCACCCGAGAGTCTGGATCAATACAATTCAGATTCTGATTCAGCTCCAAATCCAGACAATGATGATGTTTATGAACAGCCAACAGCTGACCGAGATCCTCCTAAACCATTAACCCAAGCCGAACTAAATCTCAGTCAGGGATTTGAATCTGCCTAAGGACTCTGCAGAACTTTTGGGGTCTAGATTGCAGGAGAACAATTTATTAGCATCCGACACATACTTCGCTTGGTACAGAAATCGTGAGAAAGACTTCGTGTCCTTTTTCGAAGAAGATGGTCCCTTGGTATTTTGCAAGGACATCACAGGATTAGTGTGCAAGCTAGGCATCGAAGAACAAACCAGTGACTGGAGGTTGTTTATAGATTCCTCTAAAACCAGTCTAAAAGGAGTGTTACTGCACAACGGTAACAAATATGCATCAATCTCAGTGGCCCATTCTACTCATTTAAAAGAGACCTATGATAACATAAAACTGCTTCTGGGAAAAATTCAGTATCAAAATCACAGATGGATATTGTGTGGGGATCTCAAAGTCCTTTGCATGTTACTTGGGCAGCAATCAGATACACTAAGATGCCATGTTTCATCTGCGAATGGGATAGTCGAGCACGTGACCAGCACTGGAAGAGGAAAACTTGGCCTCCTAGAGAGAATCTTACCCCAAGATCAAAGAACATTTTACATGAACATGTAGTTGTACCAAATAAAATCCTCCTACCACCCTTGCACATTAAGTTAGGCTTGATGAAGCAGTATGTCAAAGCATTGAATAGAGAAGGTGAGTGTTTCAAGTACATTTGTTCAAAATATCCAAAGATTAGCTACGAGAAAATAAAGGAAGGTGTTTTTATAGGTCCTCAGATTAGAAAGTTATTGACAGACGATCATTTCTTGAACACAATGACCAATAAAGAAAAATAAGCATGGCTTGGTTTCAAAGATGTTGTTGAAAACTTCTTGGGAAACTACAAAAGCCAAAATTATGAAAGACTGGTGGAAAATATGCTTAAAAAGTTTTGCGCCTTAGGCTGCAACATGAGCCTGAAAGTTCACTTCTTATTTTCGCATCTTGACCGTTTTCCCGAAAATCTCGGAGATGTCAGTGAGGAGCAAGTGGAACGATTTCACCAGGACATCTAAACCATGGAAAGAAGATATCAAGGAAGATGGCATACAAATATGATGACGGATTACTGCTGGTGTCTGCAACGAGATCAGCCTAACGCATAGCATAAGAAAACATCAAAGAAGCACCGGTTTAGTCGTCATTAGTCAGATCTACCTTCGTAGTCTTAAGTCTTTGGAATAAGTCCTGAAATGTTTGCAAGTAAAGAAGGTAAATATATTTTGTTTCTTTGTTATTTTTTTATTCTTTCATAAACAAGCAATATGCTTGTTCAAGAGCTAGGAGCTATTTAATTCTGCTTTAATTAGGTTTTACTCTATCACCTAAAGATTTCGTGCTACAAGGGGTGTTGTAATACCTCATCTGTCCCCAAATGTTAACCACCCATTGATGGGAGGGGAGAGAGTATTTTGCTGGGAACGGGACTGGTTGTTATATATATTTATCCTACATTATTATTGAAGCGTTACTGTAGTCTATAACAACAAAATTTATGGTTTAGCATGTGCAATCCAATGTTGGTCTCGATAAGATGGTTCACATTTGGGGATAAATGGGGGATTTATGACACACCCTGTAGTAAGAAAACCATACGTGATAGGGAAAAACTAACTATTAGGGTGGAGCGAAAAATACTTTTTTTCTAGTATGAAGTTCTAATAGTGATTAAAAGTTGCACTTAGTGGACGAAATATGCCTGCCAAAATATGAGTTCATTTGTTTAAAAGTTTCAGCTGCCACCAGGGGGCTAAACTTAACACAATTTTGCGTAAAAAGGAAAAAAATGCTTCTATTTTAGGTTTGTCAAACTATTATAAAATTTTATCTTAGAATTATCTAATAGTTTGATTAAGATTCTTAAATGATAGGAATTCGTTTTGTAAAAATGCCTTTTCATATGCTTAATATCTTCAGCTGCCACAAGAGAGCTGAAGTTAACACAATTTGGAGTAACTGAGTCATATTGAGACTACACTGAATGGTGTGGGGGAGGGTTTGGGGAGGGTTGTGGGGGAGGGTTTTGGTGTGAAGGAATTTCTTTCTGTGAGTCATTAGAACAGTGTGTTAACACTTGTCTTCTTAGGTAGTAGGCCTAGTCGCTCAGTTGATCGGATTTTTTTTTAATATGATCGGAATATTATAAAACTTTATTTTAAAGTGATTTATATAGAGATAATATTGATTTTATTATAAAATGCTTGTTATAATGTATTATATAATTTTAGTTTATTTATATAATATATTATATATTTATATAATATATTATATATACTTATAAAATATATTATATACATTAATTATATAATGTTTTGATGTTACAGGATATTTTGTGATTGTGAATTTTTCTTAAAAATATTATGGCATCAAATACTAAATATAAACATTTCACTAGAGAACATATGAAGTGTGCCATATTTGAAGTACCTTGTGAGATGAGTGATATGCAACTATCAACTTATAACTGCATTATGAAAGATTACCTGTTCACAAAACATTTAGTGAAGGAGCAGATGAATAACAAGGAGCCGTCATTTTCTGAAATAGCAGAGGCAGTTTCCAAAAAGGTAGAAAATATTTGGAAGAAGGCCTCTTTGCCAATAGTTTCACATACACGCGTTTTACAGATGATGCGAGTGTACCATGATAAATACAGGTCCTTATTAAAGCCATACAAGTCACGCAAGGATCAGCCTAAGTACAAAATCAGCTTGAAGAATTTGAAAACTCTTCAAAATGCACTTTGTTTGACATCTGCACCTGCAAATGTAAGGAGTTTAGGAGATGCTCATGTGAAAAGAGTAAGAAAGTCCCTCCAAAAGAGCAGGATTTTTTAAATGACCAACGAACACGCAGAATAATGGTGATAGGAAGCATTGACATAGCACACACAAGACGATTACAAGCAAGAGAACATCGAAAGGAAATGGAAAAAGCACGTCTGGAATCCTCACAAACAACTAGTGCTGCTATAACCAATACGTCCAACTTACAAATCGAAACAGAGACAAGTGAACTTCAACAACTAGAAGAGATATCTGAAGATAATGAGGAAGATACAACCTCGACTCAATATGTAATATCAGAACAACAGATGCGTGAGCCACTGCCTTCATTAGCAATTACTTGTGATAGATTTAAAATGTCGGACAGAGCTGGGGCTGCTATTGCTTCTGCAGTATTGGCAGATCTTAAAATTGTTACTCCCGAAGACAAAGGGAATATTATAGACAGAAGTAAGCTAAGATGTGAAAGATAAAAACAGAGAAAGGAACTACAACAGATAGGAGAGCCAAAAACCATGCGGGGATTATACTTTGATGGCAGAAAGGATAAAACAATGATTCAAGTCCAGGAGAGTGATGGCTCTAACCACCAAAGAACCAAACGCGAAGAGCATATCAGCATAATATCTGAACCACACTCTCTGTACTTTGCACATGTGACACCTTCCAGTGGCAAAGCTAAATACATTTGCACAGCGCTAGTGAATTGCTTGAAAGAAAGGAATGTTGATATAGGGAACATCGTTGCAGTTGGCTGTGATTCGACAGTGGTTAACACTGGTAGTATTGGAGGCACAATAAGATTACTGGAAGAAGCCTTTAATAAGCCATTGCAGTGGCTGATATGCCTTTTACACCTTAATGAACTTCCATTGCGCCATCTGTTTCATCACTTGGATGGTACCACTACTGGACCAAGAGCATTTTCAGGAGAAATTGGCCGAGCACTTTCAGACTGTGAAAAGCTTCCCATAGTTAACTTCAACCCATTGAAATTCAAGAGGACATGTGTGAAGTTGATGTAGATGACATAAGTACTGACCAGAAATACCTTCTTGAAATTCACAAGGCTATATCAAGTGGAACATTCTCAAAGAGTCTTAGTCATAAGAGTCCAGACAATATATCACATTCAAGGTGGCTCACCACAGCAAACAGGACTCTGCGGTTATATGCAAGCACAGAGAATCCTTCAGGCAATTTACAAGAATTATCTACTTTCATTGTTAGGGTATACGGACCAATGTGGTTTCAGATAAAGCGTAAACCATTATGCCAATATGGTGCTAAACATATGTGGCATATGATTGCAAGAAGCCGGTATCTCCGTGAAGAGCTTAGGAGAGTACATGACTCAGTCATTCAGCGAAATGCATATTACGCAAATCAAGAAAACATTCTCATTGCAATGATAGCTGATGAAAGGGAGCATGTGCGTCAGTTGGGATTTAGGCGTATCATAAAAGCAAGGGCATGCATTCAAGAAACAGATGTTATCAGGTATTTTAAGGTGCCAGAAATAAATTTTTATGCCAAAGACTATACAGATCTCATTATGTGGCAGGATTTTCAGACAGCAGAACCACCGATAACCAAAGGAGTTTCTCTTGATGATATTGAATCATGCATCAAACATGGTACTACTCTTCATTTAGAATTATTTCAGTTTCCATGTCATACACAAGCCGTAGAGAGATGCGTCAAGCTCGTTACAGACGCTGCTGGATCAGTCTGCGGACCTACAAACAGAGACGGTTGGATTCGTGCTACATTAGAATCAAGGAAAAAACAGCCAAAATTTGACACAAACGCAAATTACTAAATAGTCTTCAGCAAGAACCCTTTCTAGAGGGAGGTTGGTTGGGGAAAGGGTGGTAACTCTGCTAAGGCACGAAATAACGTTTCTTAACTGTCTCAAGCCAGTATAAAGGAGGAGACATATCCTAATTTATTACTGTTCCCTTTTTCAAGTAAATACAGAATCATACTTAATTGTCATTTTTAAGTTAACTTCAGCCCTCTTGTGGCAGCTGAAGATATTAAGCATATGAAAAGGCATTTTTACAAAACGAATTATTATCATTTAAGAATCTTAATCAAACGATTAGATAATTCTAAGATAAAATTTTATAATAGTTTGATAAACCTAAAATAGAAGCATTTTTTTCCTTTTTACCCAAAATTGTGTTAACTTTAGCCCCCTGGTGGCAGCTGAAAATATTAAACAAATGAACTCATATTTTGGCAGGTATATATCGTCTACTAAATGCAACTTTTAATCACTATTAGAACTTCATACTAGAAAAAAAGTATTTTTCGCTCCACCCTACTAACTATATTTTTTAGATCAGCGCACTCAAGTTATATAGAATCACCAACTACTTTGTAAAAATCGATCGACAAGTTTTCAAATGTGTACTGGTGTAATAGTAATACTCGTAATAACGGATTTAAGTTGCGTGGCAGACGTTTCATTACTAATATCGCTAAAAACTTCTTTACGTTTAAAGTAATTGATAAATGGAATAATCTTCCCGCGCCCGTCGTGAACTCTACCAGCGTTAATGTGTTTAAGAACCGTCTTGACAGACATTTTAAAAATATTAACGTTGTTTAAAATATAAAAAAAAAAATTAGCAACAGGAGCTCTTGGGGTGGTGGTCGAGGATGAGTCTGTTGACGATTAATGCCAGCTTGTGACATGCCAGCTTGTGATGCCAGCAATAAAATTTAAAAAAAAAATTAGACTAACACTAACGTAGATGTAGCTCGTAGCGTAAACTAACCCACTTTTTGTTTAACTTTACCTACTTCTTTTTTTTTTCTTATCCTCTCCTTACTTTGCATGTCTGTAACTCTCTTTTCTTGCATGTTTGTAGTTTGCATGGTATAACAGTGAGTTAAGACTGTATTTGCATGGTTTGTAAGCGTTCTTATTTTACTTCTTTTCATCTTTCACCCCTCTCCTATTTTCTCCGACTAATTTTCTGACTTGCCGGCAGTGGCCGGCGAATGATGATAGTGAGTCTTTTTTCTCTTTTTCTGAATGAATGTTAAACCACGAGTGATAGGTGTTCCTCTTTACTTAACCCCTTATTCTCTTCTCTTCTCTTGACCCCCTACTCTTTCCTTTCTCTCGGGCTAACCTTAGAGCGGATCTTAGGGTCTTTGTTAGCCTTAGCTTCTGTAGATCTGTAGGTCAAATAGAAACAAACTCATGAAATTTATAGTGCCAGTCAAAACTGAAAACTTTGATATCATAGAAATAACGGAATCCTGGATAGGAACGGAAGGGAAGGCGGGGATGTACTTTTGTATGCTCGGGACTGCCTACATCTACTTCTAGTATATAGGCCACCTCACTAACCCGTTGATAAGGATATAAACTTGTATAACCAATTAAGCACAATAGTGAATAATAAGATCAGTGTGATTTTTGGTGATTTTAAATGTGGTAATATAAATTGGGAAAACAGAACAGTTGATGCTGAGGGCTCAAGACTGTTGGAATTTGGCGATGATATATAATTTATTAAGTAAATGGGTAGACGGTACTACAAGGGGTAATAATAAACTAGACTTCATATTCACGAACAAAGATGACCTCGTCTCTAACCTGACTATTGTTGAAAATTTGAGTAACAGCGATCATAATTTGATTAGTTTTGACCTCAGGGTTCCAGTTAATACACGCGAAAAGACTCGTGAAAAACTGGATTTCTCCAGAGCAAATTTCGAAAGCATCCGAAGTAGTTTAGACACACTTGAAGTTCTAATAAGTGAGGATATCAATGTCACCTGGAGCTCGTATAGAGATCAATTTAGATTACTACAGAACACTTTTATACCCACTAAAATAGTTTCCCTGTCAACAAAGTCACCGAAGTCGTTTAACAAAGAAATTACCAATGCTATTATGGAAAGAAATAGAGCCTACAAACTATTTAAGTCACATTTCAACCAGACCAATTCAGAAAACTATATAAATCTACGTCGGGGGGTTAAGTCCTTAACTAGATCAGCAAACGTGATGAAGAAGCTAGAGTTGTCTCACTCTGTAAAGTTAACCCGAAAGAATTTTTTGCCCATGTTAATAGCAGAAAGCCAATTAAAAATTCTTTAGGACCCCTAAAAGATAGAAATAGCGTACTGAAATTCAATGATAAAGATATAGCTAATACGTTAAAAGAGTTCTTCGTTACAGTCTTCACGGAGGAAGACTCAATTAAAGTGCCAAGTCCTCGGATTACATATGACAGTGACCATCCTGTAGAGACCGTAAGTTTTACGAGAAATGAGGTACAGCAATTAATTGATAAGATAAATAAATACAAATCACCTGGTTCCGACTTATTTCTTCCAGGGTATTAAAAAAATGTTAGCCACAGTATTGTTGACGACTTAGTAACCATATTCAAACAATCACTCGAGTTAGGGAAGTTCCAACCGACCGGAAGTTAGCAAATGTAACACCAGTCTTTAAAAAGGGTGAAAGGGAAAATCCTTGTTATTACTGCCCGATCAATTTAACATAAATTTTCGGCAAACTGTTGGAATCCATCATTACAAAACGTATTGTGTATCACCTTCAATCTAACAATCTAATTTTTTGTTCTCAACATGGATTTCGGCGACATAGATCCTGTCTGACAAACCTGTTAAGAGTTTTTCCATAATACGCATACACTATACGATACAAGTAGGGCAATAGATATAGTGTATCTCGACTTTCAAAAAGCCTTTGACAAAGTCCCTCACGCAAGATTGATGGCTAAAATCAGAGGAGTAGGAATCACCGGGCTCGTTTCCAACTGGATTGAGGATTGGTTAAAAGATAGAAAGCACAGAGTGGTAATAAATGGAGTGGCTTCGGAGTGGGCTCCCGTCACCAGTGGTGTCCCACAGGGTTCCGTTCTGGGTTTTTTACTTTTTATCATCTATATTAATGATATAGACGTCGGGCTTCTAAGTACAATCTTCAAATTTGCAGACGATACGAAATTAGGAAGTAGTGTAGGTACTGAGGAGGGCGTAAGAACGCTTCAGATTGATCTTGACAGGTCGGGCGAGTGGTCTGCTACTTGGCAGATGCCATTCAACTTGAGCAAATGTAAGGTAATGCACATAGGTTATAAAAACTTGAAGACCGATTACTCTCTCTTGGGAAGGAACTTGACTGAGACCGATCTGGAGAAAGACTTAGGAGTCATATCAACAATGATCTGAAACCGTCTAAGCACTGTGCAGAAGTCGAAAAGAGGGCCTTAAAAATATTAGGTTATATTAAAAGACAGTTCGAGTTTCAGAACAAGGAGACTGTAATGCCTCTTTATAATTCACTAGTCAGACCTCAACTGGAATACTGTGCGCAGTTTTGGTTTCCATCCGTCAGGAAGGATATAGAAAGGTTAGAAAGGGTAAAAGCAAGGGCTACAAAATTGATCCCTTCAATGAGAATATGAAACTACCAACGGAGATTGGAGCGCCTAAATTTGTTTACCTTAGAGACGAGGAGGTTGCGCGGTCACCTTATTCAAGTCTTCAAGATGCTGAATGAAATAGATGGGGTAGATTACAGAAACTTATTCTCACTTAATGTCAATCAGACAATAAATAATGGGCTTAAACTGGAACTAAAGACATTTAGAACCTCTGTCTGCGTAATTTCATTTCCTATAAAATAGTTAATATCTGGAACCAACTTCCCTCAAAGGTTGTTTCAAGGCAAAGTGTAAATGTGTTTAAAAATAGGCTACACAAAGTACTGAATACTCTCATGGTTTAAGACTAAAACTTAACGTAATTCTGCAGAGTTTCGCTTGGAAGGTGTCTCTGTGGGCATGCGTTTTGCATATTCTCCACTTTCCTGTAAAATTTCCTTGGCTACTTTTCCAGGGTCAAGGTATTTTCTTCAACCTTTTTCCGTACCTGCCTCTGGCAGGGAGGGAGCGGAGGGTGGGGAGTGAGCCCTATACTTTTCTATCCAGTTTTCGAATGCTGCTAGAATAGTTGAAAGAAAAATAAACTTGTTTCATAACAGGAACCTCCCAGAGTGGACCGGAAGGTCTCCAGGCTTCCTTTTGTCCTTGTACTTCCTTGTAACTCTCCCTTCCTCTGGTTGGAAGTTGGATTTGAAACGGGTTAGCTCTCTCTCTCTCTCTCTCTCTCTCTCTCTCTCTCTCTCTCTCTCTGTATATATATATATATATATATATATATACAGGGTGTCCAAAAAAAACTATATACTCTTTATAGCATCATATATTTTATAATTAAAAAAAAACCCAAACAATATATTGTTATAGCAATTGCCAATGAAAGGTAAATTAGTAATCTAAGTGATCAAAATGTTATAGCGAGTTGTTTGCATATAAAATTTAATTAACTACGCCAAGTGCTGAAAATGTTCTCCGGCGGCGTGAATGCACTTTTGAATGCGTCGACTAACTGATTCGCAGACATGGACTAATGTGGATGCTGTGATGGTCCCGCCCTTTTCCCTAATTGCATCCTTAAGGATGAACGTGGAGGATACTCAACGTTTCCTCTTCGTCCTATCCAACGGTTAGGCAACGTTTCATCGAGGTACCTTCTGACATCACAATGATAATGAGGGGGGGACTCCATCTTGTTGAAAGTAAAAGTCGTCGTTTCCAAACAACTTCCGAACTGCAGGTATAATTTCTGTCCGCAGCACGTCGAGATATGCGGCACCGGTAACTATCCCACTAAAGAAAAATGGTCCAACCAAACCCCTGGATGATAAACCACACCATGCTGTTAATCCTGGTAAATTAACATGTTTATCCACATAAACGTGTGGATTATCAAGTGACCAGTACCTGCAGTTGTGTCGATTTACTGTGCCATTCAGCTTGAAGGTAGCTTCATCAGACCACACGATTTTGTTGGCAAACTGTACATCTTCGGCTTCCATTGACTGAAACCATTCACAAAATTTGAGTCTGCGATCAGGGTCATCTTCAGTCATGGCGTGTAACAGACTTGGAATGTAGCTTTTCCATTTTGCCGACTTTAAAATCCGGTGAACACCTGATTTGTTGATTCCAGTCTCACGGGCGCATTGCCGAACTGATTTCTGTGGTGATCGATTAAATTTTTGCAACACTAAAACGGAGTTTTCATCACTCGCACTTGATTTGCGTCGTCCAGATCTTCGCTTGTACATATCTTGAGCAGATCCCTCTGCCTCAAACTTGTCACGGATGCTTGTAATGGCGAGACGTGTCGGTGGCTTTGTACCAAATTCCCGGATCCATTGCCGCTGGACTTCGGACACATTCTCAAATTTCCAATACCATTTCAGAACACTTTTTCGTTGCTCCAGTGTCAAACGTTTACGCAACATGGGTTCTTTTGCTGAACTGAATAAAGTTGAATGCTGTAGAGTTTGTATCGTGGAATGAGTGCGTAGGCTAAGTCCGAAGCAAGCTAGTGAGTGACTAGACTACGTTCGGTCCATAGGCTTCGCCATTACAAGGCCTTTGATAAAACAAGGCCAGGCTTAGTCGACGCATTCAAAAGTGCATTCATGCCGCCGGAGAACATTTTGAGCACTTGACGTAGTTAATTAAATTTTATATGCAAACAACTCGCTATAACATTTTGATCACTTAAATTACTAATTTACCTTGCATTGGCAATTGAATTGTCCGGGGTGGTAAGGTCAGGACTAGGTGTTGGCCATGGTAATGGTGCCGGAGATGTCGGTGAACCACGGCCAATCCAGCGGTCTGGAAAATGTTCGTTCAAAACGTCGTGCACAGAAAGAGCAAAGTGTGCGGGTGCCCCATCGTGCTGCAGCCACACGTCAACCATGAGTCCCCTATCTCTGAGCTGAGGTATGAGCCACGTCTCCAACATTGCCGAATAAGATGCCGCGTTCACGGATCCATCGAAAAAGTAAGGTCCAATCAAATGACCTGATGTCATACCCGCCCATATCATCACATGCGGTGGATTATGTTCCAGCTCCTGCGTGAAATGGGGATTCTCTCTTGACCAGAACACCACATTTCTGTCGCGCGAACTGCGATAGATGGCACATTCATCACTGAAAAGAACCTTTGAGCGGGATACGGCACTTGGGAATGTGTCCAACAGAGCACGGCATGATTCATAACGCCGATCGATGTCGGCATCTGACAGTTCATTCAAGAAAGTTGGGCGATACGGCCTCACTTTCAGATCTTTCTTCATGTGGTCTCGCATCGGTGACCGTGGCACACCAAGCTCTGATGATCGTTTCCGCGTCGACTTAATTGGGGAACGTTCAATGGAAGCGGCAATCGCTGCACATGTTTCCAAGCGTGTTATCTTTCTCCCACTCCGCGGCCTGTCTTTAACGCTTCCAAGAGGGAACGCACTTTTTTCCCAATCCAGCAGCGTCGCTCTTCGTGGTGGAGCCTTATTAAACCGTTCCCGAAACACAGCCATCCCCTGCTTCATTGTTTGTCCCGTGTGCGGTCTCTCATGCACCCACACACTTGCCACCAACCGCTCCTCAACAGAGTAACTGCTTGTGTCAACCATACCGACAACATCACAACTAAATTCCATGGGTACGGCTCTTACGTACGCACTATCTTCGACATTGTTGCCAGATTGCCATTCGACACTGTTGCCAGACTGCCATTGTACATAGTAGTGTGTGTTGTGCTGTGCTGTGTAAACTCAAATTGATTTCGGGTGCGTATCGTGCGGGTGTACGGTGACTTCTCGCCCACCCTGTATATATATATATATATATATATATATAGTGTTCCGTATATAATGATGACGATTGGTAGCCATTGATTGAATACAGTCCTCTTGTAATATGCCAGGTCATAAAAATTGATTAATCGCGCACTTGCTACAATTTTAAAATAAAATTTTAACTGACTTAATTTTTTAGAACACGATTGATTCTCTACGCGGTCCTTTGGCCGTATTTTGTACGTCAGACAAATTTATAGAATTATTTAATCCTATCTGGTTACTTTAACCATTTCAATTATAATGTTTAATGCATACCTTAGTTACATTGTTACCTCTATCCGGTTCGGTCGTGGTAAATATTCCTTGAGAATTTATACATTATAATCCGGTATATTTTATTTTTCTACCGAAAAGCGGAGTCCGCTTCAATATATGGAGTCTCCGTCGTTTTCTTTCTGTGAACTTTAAGGAGAGACGATTTTACGTCTTATTTTAGCTAGTTCGTTTTCTATGCCCTTATAGGCTAGACCAGGGGTGGGGAACCTTTTTTCATTGGAAGGCCGCATTTCATTTAACCAAGACCCTATTAGGCCGCATGCTGAGAATTTAACATATACAGTACAACAAAATGTCATATTTTAGTCTACAATCTACATATTTACTAATTTTAAATCAAACTTGATAATACGTGAGGGTTTTTATAATAAATAAAAAATTCAGCAAGTGCATTTATTTTGGGGGGGGGGGGGGGATAATTGACAATAGAACTAATATTAAGTGAAAAATGATATTAAGTGAAATGATGTTAATATTAAGTGAAAAAGTGATAAACCATTTATAACTTTTTTGTGACTGCTTATTGCGGGACAGGAGTCGTACATTTGGTTCCAACATCGTTAACCGTAGTTTTAGTTGGTCCTACAGGTGAATATTCGTCATCTGAGATCTCAAGCGCGTTTTGATGTTTTGATTTCAGTCACATACAAAAACGTTGATTCACAACAGTAGGTTGTGCCGAAACAAGACAACATTCGACGAGCATGTTGGCGCAGACGTGGGTATTCAACGGCATTTTTCCATATTTCAACAGGATCCTTCTTAGGATCAAATAGAGACTTAAGGATATTATCTTCTAATAGCTCAATCAACTCCATCTGTAAATCTTCAGGTGCTTTGGAGACATCAACCAGGTGTGGTTGGAAAGCTAGTTTCAGTGTGAAGTCATGTTTCTCAAAATCTTCAAATCTTTCATCGTATTCTTCAATCAGGGAGTCTAGGACAGCTGTGTATTCTTTCACATCGCATTCCCTTAATGATTTGCTTGTATCTTCTTCATCAATTACCTTTCCCAGTTCAGGGAAGTGTTCAGCTGAAAGTTCCGATCGGGTAAGGATAGTTTTGTAAAAGCGCAGCTTCCTTCGAAAAGCCTGGATTTTTGGCTACATTTCATATATGGATTTAGTTTGACCTTGCAAAGAAATATTCAGGTCATTTTGCCTTGACATTACGTCACACAAAAATGCAGCATTTCTGCAGATATCCTTTTTTGACAATTCACATGGTTCATTGAGTTCCTCAAAAAATCTCGTGATTTGTTTTCGCAAAGACAAAAGTTTTTCAAAGACTTGCCCTTGTGACAACCAGCGCACTTTAGAATGATACGGAAGATCCACACTGAATGTTTCATCATCAAGCATAAACATATTGCGAAACTGGCGATGTCGTGATGCATTTGCTCTAACGTAGTTCACAATACGTATACCTTTACTTAATGTGTCACTTAAAACAGTAGATTTGGCACAGAGATTCTGTTGATGCAAAATACAGTGAAAGGAAATCACGCTATCTGGATTTGGCAGTTCTTTTTGTAGTAGCGCAACAAATCCTGCACATTTTCCTTTCATGGAAGGTGCACTATCTGTGCATACACTTAATAAATTACATAAATTCAGTTTCGCTTCACGGCATTTTTCTTTGAAGAGAGACAAGACGTCAATTCCACGTGTCTTTCTTGTAAGGGTATCCAAAGCCAGTAACTCCTCGTAGTATTGAAAATCTGCAGTTATAACACGAATAAAAAATGACACTTGCGCTGAGTCAGTAATATCAGTGGACTCATCCAAGGCAATCGAATAATAAGTATTTTCGCTTTGGCATATTGTATGAAGCTGTTCAGTTATATTGAGGGCTAATTCATGTTGCCGATCAGTTATGGTCCTTCTTGAAAGAAGTAGTTGTTTGTATTTGTTAACCTTGTCTGAATCTAAAGAGACTACAACTTCAACAATGCATTCTTTTATGATTTCCACATCGCTATATGGCTTACCTCTTTTTCCAAGTATATATATGCTACTTTATAAGTTGCTTCAGTGATTTCAGTCCCTAGGCCTGACATCGCTTTAAATACTTGCTGTTGTTGCTGCTTTTGAAGTTTCATCTTCGTAAGTGCAGACTTTCGGGGTTCTCCTTCCAATATAGCATACTTGTGGTTCTTATAAGTTGCATAATGCTGATATGCATTGTGTTGCTTCACTGTTGCAATTATGGCGTTGCAGAGCAAACACATCATTTTATCTTTCTCAACAAGTATGAAATACTGCAATTCCCATTCTTCATGGAATACTCTGTTCTCTTCCTTTAATTTTCTTTTCACAGTTTTTGACATGAGTTTTAAAGGAAACAAGCGTGCGTGTGACTATCGGAGAATCGTCAGTAACTGTCATCCAGTCAGCCAGTCGAGTTGATCGTTGATAGGTAAGGGCGTAAGCTGTAAGGCAACGCTGCCAGTTTCAACTGGCAGCGTTGCCATATTTCCTATTGTTCAAGCCATAAAGAAGGCTTGTATGTGTAAGAAGCAGTGAAGCTGAAACCATGATCTAATGAAATAGCCTAAAGCCCTAAAGGGGTATCAGTTGCTGTCCATTATCGTACGGTATGAATTCTGAATGTCAAATAGGCAGAAGGCCGCAACTAGTACCCCAAAAGGCCGCAGGTTCCCCACCCCTGGGCTAGATTCTTTTGTAAGTTTTTTTAAACCGACATGAATTTTCGTTTCACTTTCTTTACGAGGTTTTCACTCGATTTTTTAACTACTCCCCTTTTAAGTGCTACCCGAAATTTCCTTTATTTCGAAGGCACCGTTCATATAAATTTATACGTGAACTAACTTTTATGAAGAACTTGTTTTGTTCGTGCAGGAAGAATTAATTTTAATTCTTACTTAATTTGAAGGCATAGGGTACGTGAGAACGATCTTTACTCGACCACTGTTTGGAATGCTAACTGTTTTTCTTTGTCTCATACCCTCTCTCTCTGTTTCGAGGTGGGCATCTTCCCGCTTCGAATTTATATTTTTTCCGGCAGACATTTATCCCATCTCTTTTTTGATAAATCCTATTTGTATAAAGTGTAATTTTATGTGCGAATTACTTGTTAATGATGTACCAATTAACTTTTAACGGAGCCCTCCCATTTTATACGTAAATGAACGTTAAATTTTGAACGCTTTTTCATTTTATACGTAAATGAACGCTAACTTTTGAAACGTCTCCGATCTTTGGTTTTTTGGTTTGAGGAAGTTGAACCCACGTGTGTTGGGCTACATTTCGTTTATATGAATAATTAATTTACATTTATATGAATAATTATACACACAATTCAATTTATTCGTTTGCATGATCAGTTCATTTGTGGTTCAATTAATAACCAATAATTAATTAACATTATGATTCATTCCCATACATAACAATATACAGGGTGTCTCATAAGTCCGGCATCATAGGAGAAATTCATATTTTTCTATTTCTACAAACCATAATTTATGCTCGGGATGTCAATTTCCCGTCCACCATTCTGTTCAATGACGAGGCTGTTTTTTATGGAAATGGTGAGGTAAATCGACAGAACACCCGCTACTGGTCTCAAAACAACCCTCACTGGTATACCTCTTCAAAGGAACAAGGTGCATCTCGGGTGATGGTATGGTGTGGCATTTGGAAGGATCGCACCATAGGCCCCCTCTTTTTCGATGAACATGTCACTGGAGGCACCTACCTACGTATGCTCAAGGAAGAAGCATTTCCCAGTGTCTTGAACGAAGAAGGAAATTTCCCAACATGTTTCCAGCAAGACGGCGCTCCTGCACATTACAGCACCCAAGTAAGGGAATACCTGTACCGACAATTCCTTGGTCATTGGAGAGGACATCGAGGGCCTGTGGAATGGCCAGCTAAAAGCCCAGATCTCACGCCACTAGATTTTTATCTCTGGGGCCACTTGAAAGCGCTGGTATACTCAGAGAAAATTAGGAGTGTTGAACATTTGCGGCAGCGCATTATCGGGGCATGTAACACCATTACTCCTGACATCATTCAGCGTGTGCTTGCTGACTGGGTATCACGTCTGAATTTGTGTTATTGAAAACAATGGTGGACATATTGAGCACGTTCTGTAAATAAAAGCTTTTGTTTTGCCTTTTTTTATTATTTTTCCTATGATGCCGGACTTATGGGACACCCTGTATATATTAGGGTGGGGGTGAAGCGCAATTCTTTGTGGAATATTTATTTGCTTCACCTATAATTTTCTGTATTGGGTTCTGTAGATGACATAAATTGATGTAAAAGAAAAATCAATTTTGCCCTACTAGCACATTTTTGAGAAAAACAAAATGGCCGCTAGTCAAACATATAGATGCTTATAACTTGAAAAATATGCATCCAATTAAAAGGCACTATAGAATAAACATTATTCAAAATAAAAAAATACATTAGAAAGTGCCCTTTTATAAATTATTTTCTCAATTTTAAATTTTATCAAAATTTACCTCGGTGAATGATATCACAAATAAATGCAAAAAAACACTTTTTTCTATGTGAAGGTCAAAATATGATAATAAAACCCCACTCTAATAAACGGAGTTTATTTCCACAACAATTTCGATGCCCACTGGCATCCTCTTCTGGTGGATACAGAAAAACGAATAAACCAAAAACAAGAGAGAAAACAGTCCAGGGACCATTAAGAAGAGGATGCCAGTGGGCATCGAAATTGTTGTGGAAATAAACTTTGTCTATTAGAATGGGTTTTTATTATCATATATCACAAATAAATCACTTTTTCTAAATAAATGAAAAATTCTTTGATGACCGAAGTATATTACTTTGATAATAGTTAATAACCTTATATAATTTTGAATATTCAAACTATAATCTACAACAACACTAATCAGCGAGAGAAATTATTGACATTTTATTACCACAATTGCAGAAACATATAATCAATACACTTCCAAAAAGATCCCTTTTCAAAAATCGTGAAGTGTTTGCTTTTATGAAATTTTGGTGAATTATTTCAGTCTCTAATTAAAAGCTAATTGTCAAAAAGTGAAGTCATTTCTTTCTTGGTTTCCATACATGGCAGCAATGAACGAGACCTAATTCTTGCTCTTATAAATCCATTACGGGATTCTTGCGAATATACAGATGAGGCCGCATCGGTGACAAGTTTTATTGCCCTCTCGACACTTTGTGAATGAAGTGGATAAATGAGTAGGCACAGTTTTTTAACCCTAAGTGCATTGAGTTCAATATTTGTGAGCGCCATAGTGAGGGGAGGTTCAGTCAGCATTTCTTTTGACCAGTAAATAATATCATCCCATGCGTTTGCGTTGAAATTTATCTCAGGAACCTTAAATTCTCTGGTTTTGGACACATTTTTCGTCTTTGTTCCAATGTTCATGATAAAATCAACTCCTCTGTTTCGTTTTTGTTCTGATGTATCTGATAACATTGCTATCAGGACATTTTCGAAATGAGCAAAATATGCGTTTCTAGCAATGTAAGGCTTCACTACATTCTGAACATCCTTTGGAAGAATATGGAATCTTTTAATTGCTCCAAATATGTGATGTGGTCCATTCCATATATATGGTCTACTCTTGATTTCGAACCAGCTTGGTCCATAATGACGAATTCTCTCATTAATAGCTGACTTTTGAAAGAAGAACAAACTATCAGCTATATCTTGAGCTTTACCAGAAGAAGGAACTACATGGGTTAAATATTCATTTCCTGGCTCAGACACCAAAACATATTGTTTCTCTCTAATGGAGTCTCCGTACAATTTGTTTCCTTTCTTCACCTTCACCAAAGTCTTGTCCTTTCTTTCGTCAAAAAATATAGCAGATATGACAGTAGGATTAGCTTTACTTTCCACCACCAAACTTTTTCTCATTTTCTCCCTTTCGGTCGGATTTTGTTCTTGTCAATCAAAAGCGTACTATCTTCTTTCGTGATTGCTCCATAATCAACTAAAGCAGCTGAAGCCAAAGCAGCTGCTGCTCGATCTGAAATTCCAAATCTATCGGCTTCCATCGCTACAGTAGGCAATGGAAGTATCATTTGACCTTGTATGGCAACTGACTTATAGTCTGATTCACTCTGATGTGGGTCTAATTCATATTGTGTGGAAGTACTCTCTACATTTGAAAAACACTCTATTTCGGTTAAAATATGAGAGTCCTTCATTTCTCTTCTTCTTTTAACCATTCCTTCTCTCCGCAATTTTCATTGTACGCGTCGATCGCTGATCCTGTAAAAACAGAAGCTATTCTTTTGGTACCTTCAGTTCTCTTCGACAGGTGCATCTTATGTGAACATCTTTGCAGCTCTCAGGACAGCCAAAGTTTTGATGGGAGATAAAAGGGCATTTACAGGCACTGATATCGAATAATTCTTCCAAGGTGTCATTAAAATTTTCTCTCATTTTGACACTACTTTTTGATCTACTAAGATCGTTTGCTTTGCCGATGAACCGCTTTAATTTGATATAAACTGATTTGTCAGCTATTGCAGGAATTGAAGCTTTTCTCCAAAGGCAGAGTATATCTTCAGTAATTTTGTTGAAAATATCAGTTATGTGAAGTCACTGAAGTGGCTTCTTTAAAAGAACATGGTATTGGCTCACCTGTTTATTTGTTGGCAATGTTGTAAGAGGAAGCTCTTTTGTGGTTCCAAATATAAAATGTGGTTTTGATTGACTCCTTGTAGCTCTAATGTTTGAAGCAGAAGCCATATTTGTTACTAATTATCAGAAATTACCAATTCCAAATCCAACAAAAACCTGAAAAATAAAAAATTTTCATTAAACATCTGAAACATTTATATAAGGTACAAAATGTGAAACAAACAAATTTGGCTTCAGCATACCTTTTTGTAAAAAGAATACTTTTCGAGTTATGAAGCGTATAATGACTGGCTGGCTGCCGTTTGGGGGGGGGGGAAATGGGGTACTTGGGACGAATTGAAAATTTTTAAATTCTCATATTCTTTTTTATCACCCTTCAATCCACCTTATTACCAGTGAAGCAATAGCTGAAAAATTTTCACCCCACCCTAATATATATATATATATATAAGAGAGAGAATTGTGGCATCGTAAAGATAAAAGAACTCCATCAAAACATTGGATGTCCGTTATTTACCTTAGCCATTCCTTTATACTGTATATATAATATATATATATATATATATATCCTGTATATACGGATTTTATTCATAAAAGCACTGTAAATTTTACTGAATCTTGTTTGTATTTTTTATTTCTAATTTATGTTGATTGTGTTATACAGTCAATGTAATATGGAATTAAATTATAATTGATTGTTTAAAGAAATATTATTAATAAATAAAAGTTTATATGTGCGTTTTATTAATCTTTACGCATTTATTTTAAATCCTTGTTTATATAAAAATTTAATGATGCAAATGAAATAAATGAATGTGCACAGAAAAAAATACTAGTTCTGAGTTGTAAAAAGGAAAAGATGAATGAAAACACTTCGCTAAAAACCTATATCAAAATAAGACGATACACTTTGAAAATTTTGAAAAAGTTTCTCACTAAAGTTCGTAATGAGGTGGGGCTTTCCTGGGTGAGCTACGTTCCTCTATTCTGATTGGTAGGATATTGCGGGTGATCGCTGAAGTCCGTAATTATGTTATAGGGATGAGTTGGGACTTTTCTTGGTGAGTTACGCTCCTCTAGTCGCTTAATTTCAAGGTTTGGCAACCCTCTTCCCCCGTACCACCTTTCCCTAGCCCTTGTTCATCTTTTCCAAAAATGCTGCAAAATGTTAGAAATGATGCACTAGCCCAGTGGTGGCGAACCTTTTATGCTGGCGGGTCATTTTTGTTACTTTTGATTTTTAAAAAAACGAAATTGGGTCACAATAATTTACTTACTTACTATTTTTAGTGAGAAACTTGTTGGATTTTAGCTGCTAATGTTTTGATCCGAGGTTCATATTTAGTTGTCTTTAGTCTCACACATGCAGCACTCGTATCTGTGCCAAGGCGATTCCTAGTGGTGGATTTGACGAAATTCATGGAGAAAAACAACTGTTCACATGAATAAGATGAACCAAACATTGTTTGCAGAGCTAATGCTAGCTTTTTCATTGATGCAAAAGAATTTGGTAAAGAGTTCCCTTCTGTAAGAATAAGATTCTCTACTCTTTCTATTGATTGTTGTTCTCTGGTTACACCCAAAATTGGCGACTCCAATTCCTTTTCTTGTAACTTCAGATTAAGATCAATAAATTTAGTCTTCCATACTGCACTTTCTTGGAAGTCAACTAATTCCATTTCTAAATTACCAATGTCAAACCAATGAAAAGCTGATAACAAGATCTTCAAATTGAATAGTATGGGGGAATTGGATGAATTGTAATGCTGCATCAATTTGTCTGAATTGTGAAAACCTCTCTGAAAGTGATTGTCTGGCATTAGGGTGTCCCGTTTTGGACGAATCTCAAAGTTATTAATGTCCAGCCCTCTCACATTGTGACAAATGATGATTTAAGTATGCTAACCAATTTTTGGACCGAAATCAAAAGATTTGACCCCCGAGCACTCGATTCAAAAATTTAAGGGTCAAATTTTTTTAAAAATTTTATTTTTTCCGATTTTATGCCTATAATTTAAATTTTAGATACTTATAATTGGTTTCATCTGATGTGTATTAAAAAATGAATCATTTGATACCAAATTTATATAGGTTTGGCTTAAAAATTTTGTTTATATGATTTTTTTATATTTTTAAGGCATTTTATTAAATTTTTTAGAGTATTTCTATTGTTGCTTTCAAGTTTATTAAATAAATAAGGCAAATAAAAGAAAATTAACCGTTTTCCGTTTAATTATCAAACAAAAATGGTAAAAATAATAAAAATATCCCTCTTTTATGGACTAGAAAAAAAAAAGCTTCCTCTACATAAGAAAAAAAATAAAATAAAATAAAACTTTCTTTTCATAAAAAATGACTAAAACTTCAACTAGGACAACATTTTTGATTCCTTACAGAAAGTAAAGATCAAATTTCGATACAAAGACATTACACAATTATAAAAATTAACAAGATGAGAAAAAATATAAAACAAATGCAATGAAAAAAAAAGTACTAAACTCCATAAACCTAAAAGCTTCCTTTTAAAATAAAGAACTAAGAATTTATTTTCGATTTTTCGAATGCGTGGCCTAATCTCTGACATACTTGGTTAATGTTTTTTTCTTGAAATCAGGCACTTTTTGTCTATTGTCTTCAACCACCTGTAGTAGATATTGTTTTTGTTTTTCATCTCTAGTGATCGAATTAGCATAATCTATTAATTTAACACCTCGTTCGGCCGTGTCATTTACTACTTTGAGTACTTTCATATAGTGTACAAAATTACTCATTCTTTTGAAATCTTCATCATCTTTCCATTCGTTTGCAGATTTTCTAAGCCAGTTACCAGAATAATTGAATAAATTCAAGAAGAGCCATGAGTTTGGCCCAGCTAGATCCGGAAGTCTCGTGGAAGGGTTAAGTATAGGAAATGTTGGTGGTCCTCGTCGGTTAGAAAATCCTCGCTTCTCAAATTTCGATATTGATTTAGCAATTTTGGTCTTCAATTCGCCACTTAAATTTTCTGAAAATAAAGAAAGCGGTACCATTTCTTCAGTAACATAGCAGAGGTGGCGATCAAGGGCCTTAATTGCCTGGTTTGCTACTTCTTCATCGATTTTCTTGTATGCTTGCAAGTCGTGATATAACTGCAGGTCATTTTCAGGTGCTTCAACTCCTTCTGAAGATGACACCCAAACTTTGATATATATCATTACTATAAATTTGCATACTCTTTCCAGCTTATTCACCATATTTTCAGTGTAACCTGCTTGATCACTAAAAGCAAACATTTTTATACAATACATGATTGTAACCATCCATCTAGCACGATGCGAGGCTCCAGGATGAAGCCACCGAATTCCTTTTGGTGGAGTTTGATTCAAAATCTGTAGGCATAACTCAGCACTTTCTTTATAATCCCCGCGAAGTAATACATTGCTATCTTCATTTTGCAGGATTTCATAAAGATATTTTGTTACATCTTCAATTTTATTCTTTAGGTATCTGTTTGTTTTTTCCAATGTTTTATATTTCTTGCTCGTATCTAAATTCTTCCATACAGTTTGTCTACATTTTTGAAAAATTTCATGATCAGGTGAAATTGATTTGCCAAATATTACTTTAAAAACATCATTCAAAATTCTTTCAAATATATGATGCCTGCATGCGCACCAGAGTATCCTCTGTCCTAATAAGTCTTCTAGTCTTTTGCAGGCACTATTGATCCAACCGGAATTCGATGCGGTTGTATCGAAAGTCAACGAAACTACTCTTCCTTCAAGGTTCCAATCCATAGCAGCTTCAAAAGTGGCTTGGGCTTGAGAAAATCCAGTAGCATCAGGGATATCTGGAACCGCTAAAATTTTGCCTTCCTTCGCACTTGGCATTCCCGAAACTAAAATAGCCAACCGTTCTTTCTTTTCACCTCTCAATTCTGTAACTATTTTAGAATCCCAATGGAGCGAAGAGAAATTTGGAGGCTCAAAATCAATTTTCACTTTCTTAGATGTGTTCTCCCTAGTTTTCTTTCCTGCATTCCAAGAAGTTGTTCTGGACAGGCTGACTGTTTCTAAGTCTATATCACAGGCAGAAAGCGCAGTAGCAGCAAAATCTGTTCTTTGATTTAATCACAAGTTTAATCTGTCAGCTATATTGCTAACTTTAGAAGACTTCATAATATTTTGACGCTTAGGACCTTTTTTCGCACTCGAAAGTTTAAATTCTGGATCATCTTGCTCCGATTCTGAAGACGAATTTTCTTGATAGACCATATTCATTTTAGATCTTCCAGGCATTGCTTTCCTTTGTGATTCTTTTAGTTCACGGATTTTTATTTCTTGGATTCTTTCAGCTCTAGCTTTAGTCTTCTTTCCATATATTTTATCTAGAACTCCTAAGCACATTTCCCTTTCTCCTCTCTGATCTTCCAGAAATTTAACATCCCAAATTTTCGTTTCATTACTTCTTAGTGGATCTTTCATTATAATTTCTTCAGCGTTCTGAGCGCTGATGTCAAAAAGTTTTTTTAAAACCTGGTTAAATTCCTGAAGTTTATTGTTATAATTAGACGTTCTGCAATTTGTTCAATAGTATCTCTCTTTTTAATTAAGTCCTTTAATAACTGTTTAGGTCTCGGATGACGCCCAACATCTTTAGCAGTTATACTGGCCAGGATCCAAAAACGTTTAACTTTTTCCAAAACTACTTTTATTGTCTCCTCTACTGAGTTATTCCTCATGGAGTTTCTTTTTAGACTTAAAAAGTGACGAAGAACATCTCCATTTGAGAGAAAAAGTGCCCCTCTGTGTGGTTCCAAATGAGGAAGGAGATCTCCAAGAACAGAATCATCACGTTCCTTATCTTTTCTTAATTTTCGTTCATTCGAAGCCATAGTTAATCATTAGGTAACTAGTTGACTAACTAAAATCCTGAAAAAAATAAGAAAAAAGTAAATAAAAACAAATTTTTTAAGCCAAACCTATATAAATTTGGTATCAAATCATTCATTTTTTTAATATGCATCGGATGAAACCATTTATAAGTGTCTAAAATTAAATTTATAGGCATAAAATCGAAAAAACTAAAATTTGACCCTAAAATTTTCGAATCGAGTACTCGGGGGTCAAATTTTTTGATTTCGGTCTAAAAATTGGTTAGTATACTTAAATCATCATTTGTCACGATATGAGAGGGCTGGACATTAATAACTTTGAGATTCGTCCAAAACGGGACACCCTAGTCTGGCATCTCTTATTATTGAAGAGTACATTTTGAGCACGTCGGATTTATTTTCTTCATTGTCTGCAAAATATTTTGAAGTCAAGAAGTGTTTCTGCAATAATGGAAAATATTTCAATTTTTCTTCTTCCAGATGTTTTGAGAAAATATTTAGTTTTTTTTCAAACGCTTTAATATTTTCCAACACTGATGATATGATACAGCCGCAACCTTGCAACTTTTTATTTAAAACATTGTAATGCAATGTGAAATCAGCGAAAAAATGTAAGTCATTCAACCAATTCATGTCAGTCAGTTTGTCAGTCATCTTTGTCCATGATAATTATTCTATCTTTGACCGTATTTCTGGCCACAGGCAACTCATAATATGTTTAATTATTTGATCTTTATTCTGAAAAACTTCAAATAAATAATCTGAGCAGTTTATAAAAGCTACTTTTAAATAATCACCATCAGAAAGTGGTTTTCCGTGTTGAGCAATGGTAGATGATAATTGAAAACTATCACACATACACACACGTTTTAAAACGTATACTATACGTTTAAAAACGTTTCACTGTGTATCAGCTGTTTATTTCGGTGTGAGAATAAAATATTTTTAAAACTGCAAGGCAGAAAATATTAAAAATTGAAGTCATATTTTATTTAAATAAGAGCTCGTGGGTCACTAAAAATTGCCTCGTGTGTCAGTACTTGATCCGCGGGTCAGTGGTTCGTCATCACTGCACTAGGCTCTATGCACTTTATTTAAAGGTTTGGAACCCCCAACCCCCATCCCCTTACTCTCCTTTCCAGGAATCTGCGAATGTTTTCTTCAATTTTGCAAATGTTTCATGCAATGTTACAAGGCCATGTTGTAATGCTGCAAGCAATGTTGTATTGCAATTACATTGCACTCATACCTTGCGCGCCCATACTACTGCCTTCACAAATTTTTAATTCCACGAACAAATTATTCCATCTTCACTAAATGTTTATCATATAGACATTTTCCTCCAACACGAGTTACAGACTGAAAATGAAATATGCATTTTTCTTTTAACATACTGTAAAACGGCTGAGTTTAAATATAATGATATATTTTATTCCTCGATTCATATATTTTATCACTGATGATATATTATTGTACTAATATATTTTATTACTATAAAATACCATAATATCCTATAAATTTGAGACATTTTATTATTATTATGAACGAATTACTGACTTACGAATTTACTGACTTACGAATTAATTGTGTATTGGTAATTTTCGGTTTTCCAAAGCATTTTCATTAAGAAGTATCATTAAATAAAGACTCAGGAATGCATTTACGTACTTAGCTTAAAATTAAATAGATTATTCATGTAGAGTTTCTGTGATTTTTATACTTTAAGATAATGATTTTGCACAACAATTACTGATTACTGTATGAAACACTATATTAAATCCTTATTTAAATCTGAAGCTGCTCGAAATGTCTTTTTTCATTTCATTCTTAGTCAAGAGAGACTTTCAAAGGAGATTTTCTCGTGTGGTTTAATTACCATTCTCATTTTGGGAATTGTCACTTCGATAATTTCCATCGAGCTGGTAAGGATGTAAAGTTGAGTTTGGTTAAGTTAGGTTCATGTCTTACCATTCTAGAGTCCAAAAACAAGAAAAAATGTTCTCAAACCTGGAATTTTCATTTCAAGTTTTCTCATTTGAGGTTCTAAATGGCAATACATAAATAATGTATAAAATTAAGTTGAAGTAAGACTATCATTTTCTTGTGGACTGATATGTACCCCGTGCGTTCAAATGAATAGGTGGCCATTTATTCACGCCGGAGAGAGAGAGAGAGAGACAGAGAGAAACAGAGTTACAATGAAGTGAATTAGCCACAACAACTTAAGGGGGGGGCACCCGTTGATTTCAAAGAAAGGCTCTCCCCTCCTTCTCATTCCCGCTTACAGTAGGCAGGCTTGGAAATGAGCGAGAAGAAAACACTCAGCACTTTGCATGGCAAAAATTGACAAGAAATTTTATAGGACAGGTGTGAACTGGAAATATACAAATGAACATCATTCACACATTTGAGCATCGATTTACTCGAGGAGATCGTCAAATACAGGTCAAGATAGTTCTTGAATGCTTTGACAGAAGAGCTTAAAACAACTTCAGGACGAAGCCTATTCCAAAAATTAACAATCTTGTACGTGAAGAAGTTATTTCAAATATTCCTCTTGTACCGGTTCGGTTCAAGTTTATAACTGTTACTTCCAGTTGGATTTGTGTTTACCGTAGAAGATTTAGAGTAGTCGACGTTGTCGATACTGTACAGAGGTTTAAAAACATGGATTAGTTCACCTCTGAGCTGACGCTTTTCTAAGAAATATAACTTAAGATCAGCGAACCTACGATCGTATGATTTGTGACGGACGGCCGAGGTACTAAAATACCGTTTTAAGTTTCAATTTAAAACCTTTATTTCTTGTCGGATTGGTACAAAATGAGAATAATTTCCTGTAGTTTACTCTGTCTATTTCACTGAGTATCTGTCTATTTCACTGAGTACTTTCACTGAGTATCTGCACACACACACACACACACACACACACATATATATATATATATATATATATATATATATATATATATATATATATATATATATATATATTAGGGTGTTTCATAAATGAGAACCACATTATATTTTTAATCCACATAGATGCCCGTGTTCGTTTTACATATTTATCACTCCTGGCCAAAAATGAGACTCCTTCGACAATAATAAGGGGTCCCGGGAAATCACGCCTTACGTCAGAGAGCACAGACTCATCACTTCTTCATCATTTCCCCTTTTGCTTCTTCGGAAAATCCTTCCTGTTCTTGAAAACTGCTTTCAGCAGGTACTGTTTGTCTTCCTTCGTTGTTAGGGCAGTATTGAATTTCTCAATGAGAGCGATCCCCCGTTCAGCCGAGTCGTTCACCACAGCCAGGACGCGGACCCTAGCTAGGCCTGCTTGGTAGTGTGGGTCGCTTTCCCAAGACGAAGCGGGATTTTCGACGAAGGCGCCGTTGATCCCGAGTGCGGTGAAGAGATCCTTCGTCCTCGAGGTAACGAAATCCGAAATCTTCTTTCCTTTGAAGGATCCGAGGACGGTCTTCCCCTCCAGACGCTTCAACGCTTTCCTCGATGCCGGCTTGGCGAGGTTCTCTCGCATCCTTTGTTTCTCTTCCTGAGGAACCCCTTGATCGAAGAATGCCAAGCCGACCAGCGTCTCGGAGAAGTACCAGAGGTGTCGTTTCATGGCCGCTTGCGCTTGCTTGGCGACGTCGACGATCACGGCATCTTCCTGCAGTATTTCCAGGTCCAGCAAGAACTCCAGATCCACATGTGGGGCCTGCTCTGCTCTCGTCGCACGACTCCAAGCCTTTGTGTAGGCCAGGGCGGCGAACAGGCAGATTTCTGTGACTCCTTTCAGCTCCCGCCCGGTCATCCTGAACTGGTCCTGAAGGAGATACAGCTTCAATCCGTAAATGGCTTTCGCCATCCACCGCGCATGGTGGTATGCTCCTGGCTTCCGCAGTGGCACATTGGCGACAGTCTCTTCCCCGAGAAAGAGGATAACCAGTTAAAGAAGTTCTTGGTAGTCATCCCGCGGCTGACCAGAAGCCAGAGCTTCCCTCACGACAAAGACAGTTCGGTCCTTGAGACCCTGAAGAAGTCCAGCGATGCTGCAGCTATCTGAATCAATAGCAGTGGTGATAAGAGATCGGTCGATGAAACCCCACTGCTCTTGGAATCTTTTGAAGATCCCAGTCTCGGGCCCAGAGGTGGGGCCCATCGAAGACCGGAAGACTTGGGCCAGGACGATTTCGTACATATGGTGCCTGCATGCTAGGTAAAGAAGTTGCTTCCCGAGACCCTCCTCAATCTTGACGCAGGCTCCCACGTGAATCCCGGTGTTCGATGCCGTTGTGTCGAATGATAACCCCTTGATTCGTTCGGACAGGTCGTGTTCCCGCACAAGATCAATGCAGACGCGTGTCGTCTCCGCTCCCGTGCCAGCTGGAACTTTCGGAACTCCAAGCAGCTTCTCCTGGCCGTTCCCGGTGACCAGCACAGCAATCCAGTCTACAGATCCGTCCCCTGTGATTTCAGGCAGCATTTTCCCGTCCCAGTGCAACACCAAGGGCTCCTCAGGACAGAATTCTCCCTCTTGATACGCCTCTGCTGCTTGCTTCCGAAGCGACTGGCGAGCACGATACATTGTGGAAGAGGAGATGGATACCTCGTTCAAATCGTGCCGCAAGGATTGCGCGACGACGGCGTAGGACATCGCTGCATCACGATAAGAAATGTTCATCCGGTCGTACGCGACAGCCACATCCTGAGTGATGAGGTTCCTCGACCGCTTCCTCGGAGAAGGACATGAAGCAGACGTGGAGGCTGCCAAGGAGAGATCATCTTCCGCAGATGGCGACGCCGAGGACGAGGAGCTGTCTTCAAGAGTAGCAGCTTCTGTAACCGTCTTGGCCCGCTCGAATTCCCGGTGTCGTCTCTCCTCCTGCTGTTCCTCTCGACGCCTTTTCCTACTCTCCATTTGGGCCAGCTTCATGTCTGCCGATCCCATACTACTCTCTGTTGGGTCCTCCTGCTGACTCTTGTAGAAGAGCTTGTCTTCCTCGTTTGTCATCATAGAAAGCGCATTGAAATGACCAATATCGAGGATTTCGTTCTTGAGTTCCGCCTTGAACATGTCCTCCGCAACACGACAGCTCTCCTCGGATCTGTTCCTGCTTTTCACCAACTTGTCGTAACGCTGGAGCAGAGCTTCCATTTTCCGAAGGGCGCTGTCCCGCCTCATAGTAGGGATCCTTGCTCTTTTCCAGAACACCATCACAGCATCCAAACAGAGGTTCAAACATTTTTTCCGTCCTAGGTTTTCCTGTTTTTGATGGAAGAAGCACTTTTGCAAGACTTGCAACTTCGTCGGCAGGCGGCTACCCAGGATCTCCTTATTCGGGTGTCCGATGAGCCAAACCTCTTTCTTGCTTCGAGTTGCCATGTTTATCTGCAATGAGGAAATATACGAATTAGAAAAGAGTACAAATACGCAACGGTAGACACAACGAGGACAAAACTCGACAACTGACACGAAGGACAGAGAGCAGTGCACCCTTCCGTCAGGAAGCAAGGCAGTCGACTAACACTAGAACAGCTGAAATTAGAAATACCTAAGCAATCTGAAGCGTCAAATCTCGGGAGCCCTAAACATGTTCTGACCTGGTTGAAACCTGTTCAGACGAGTTTCCTCGGCAAAAGGAACAGGGGCATCAATGTGGATTGAACTTCCTTCCACTTCATCCATCAACCACACTGCCGTGAAACACCCTATATATATATATATATATATATATATATATATATATATATATTATATATATATATATGCGCCTCGGTGGTGTAGTGGTTAGCATCGCTAACTACGAATCTATCGACCCCGGGATCGAGACCCGGTGACGTCAGGCGGCGCGCAGCAAAACCCACTGTTCAGTAGTTTCGGGAATCTTTCACCATTATGGCGACTGACTCGTGGCTTATTTGAATAGATGTCTAATTCTTTTGGTAACATTTCTGACTATTTTTGATAGGTGGAGGACTGGAGGTACAACCTCATCGAAATAACTCCATTAATTAACCTTCGGCTTCTTTTTCAAAGGTTCTTGATCTTCTCTTGAAACAAAGTCAGTTGCTTCATTACCATAGGTTATATTACGTGCAGGACTAGCGTTAGGTGATGCAGACAATGATTATCTAATTGTTTACAAACTCGGGCACTGTTATGCAAACAAATTTCAAACGAGAATCTAAAACGTGAGAAATCATGCGAGTAATGTCTGCCTTTCACTATCTGAAACGATTCTGTAAATTTTCTATTAAATCGTTTTTCATAGTATGAACACCTGCTTCATCAGTTATGTTAGGTAAAAGTACTACGAGACCTGTTACATCGGGAGACACTATGTGAAGACAAGAAGAATCAGAGGAAAAGTCATTCGTTAAATTTTCACATCGACTAAGAAGCTTTACAACACACTGAATTAGAGTCCACTGGTGATTATTGAAGGTTGCTACAGTATGTCATAGTCCGAGGCGTATGCAACAACCGCAGTTTTTCGTTGAAGAAGTCGTTGTAGCATATAGAATGTAGAGTTCCATTGAGTGATAACGTTTCTTATAAGTTTGTTTTCGGGTAAATTATGTTGCTTCTGGAATTCCTTAAGTTTGTCATAGGCTGGAGATGAACAATTAAAATGCAACAGATTGGGCGCATAATTGCACATATCTCTGAAACAGACTTCTGGCTAAGAAGGGCTTCATCAATTGCAAGTGCTAAAGTATGATTCGCACAAGCAACAGGAGTAATTTTGAGAACGCTAACAGCTTTAGTAATTACAGCCATTGTCGTGCACAACTGCAAGCACACGATCGCTCTTTATTGACCATTCTTGCAATGTAGAAATCAATGCAGTTGCAAATTTTGCATGAGTATAGGAATCTGGCAGATTTTTGGTGGCTAAAACATGCTGCTTTTGTTCACATTTGCTCTTAATTCTATGTGCTGTCAAACTGATAAAGGCTTCAGTTTTTTATAGTGACGCCTAATAACCCAAGTAATTTTGCACCAAATAGTCGGTATTCGGTGAATTTTAGCATTCGGTACATCCCTAATACTCATATATATAATGTTACACACAGATCATGCATGGAACAAGGAACTCTTCTAGGAAAATGAAATCCACTATAGTCTGAATAAATAATGGTAAATGACAAATACTAAAGTTTTTCTTTTTTAGTGATGGAAGCCCAACGTGAGCAACGGGTCATGACCAGGTCATGATTTAATTTTACCAGAAGAGTGCCTTGTTCCATGCGCAGTCTGTGTAACATAAAAGTTTCTCAGGTGACCATTCGAGAGTGAGTCACACATATGTGGTAAAAATTTAAAATGCACAAATAAGAGGTCCTGATGCATTTCCTCATTCCATATATGGAAAAATACCTCAAACCGGATTTTGAGCTAAATCCATTAATATTTAAGGGTGTCGTAAAGTTTGAAGAAATTTATCACCCCAAACTGTATAATGATACTAAGGCTTCAAGTTGCGTCACCTCTAAATATGCACCAATCAGGGCCGGATTAAGGCCAACTGATGCCCTAAGCACAGCCAACAATGGTTCCCCCTCGACCCTTCCATTGTCTAACTGGCAAGACATTAAGACTCAATAAGTGCTGAATGTGAAATAATAGATTAAAAATTCAGTTTTCTTCCAGGCCATCCCCCAGGCCAGACCCGACAACTATATTAAATATAACCTGTTTTTTAATTTTATTTATTTAACACTAAATAGCAGTAAGCAATATAAGCAAATTATTTACTTATAACTAGGGCAACAGGAAAAATGCAAATTTTCAACACTTTTTTATTCATTTTTTAAAAAACTGTTATAAGGGAAAAATGCAAATACAAAACGATTCTTTCTACAGAAATCGATGTTGGTGGTCAATTTTTGAAAAAAGAAATTCTAATGAAGAAATATTATTTGTACGAAACAAAACATCTTTTATTCCATTGCTTTCTAACCTTGAAGATACATAGCATCTCAACATACATGGATCAAAAGATGCAAAATAATGCTTATTGTTGCCTATTTATAACTTTATTTATACTTTAAAAAGTTTTCTCTGTGGTGCCCCCTTCCCTTGGTGCCCTAAGCACGTGCTTATTTTGCTTAATGGTTAATCCAGGCCTGGCACCAATCGATCAAGATTTTAGTTCACACATCGTTAGTGGTTGTGGAATATGGGCAAATGTCATGAGAAATATATTTTTCATTTTAATTTTTTTTGGCCCACCCTAATGTATAGGCTATATTAGATGTTAAAAGAATTTCCAACTTCTAAGATATGGTAATAACAAGAAGCTGCAGAATAAAATGTACAAATCTCTGCAAGACAAACATGCAACACCAAATCCACAAGTCAGGGATCTTGGAGTGATAATGTCGTCGGATGCAGAATTCAGAGAGCACTATAACATCAAAATTACAACGGCTAGAAAAATAATGGGAATCATCTACAGGAGCTTTCGCACCAGAAAAGCAAATATCATGCTCAAATTATGGAAGAGTCTATCCTACCAATAATTGAGTAGTGCTCAGTACTCACAAGCACATACAGAAAACGAGACATTACAAACATTGAAGGTAAACAAAGGTCTTTTGCGTCAAAGATAGAGGAAACGGAAGGTGAAGACTAATGGTCTCGACCACAATACTTGAAACTCTACTCTCTGGAAAGAAGACACGAGCGGTACACAATAATATACTGTACATATGGAAAATATTTGAGGGCTTTGTCCCTAACCTTAAAAATGAAATAGAAACAAACTGGAATGAGAGAAGAGGCAGATTTTGTACGGTCCCAGCTGTGGTGGGACAGGGGGGCCACGAATACGAGGATGGAAAATACCCTCAGAATACGCGTCCCAAAGCTTTATAATGCCCTACCAAAAGAAGTGAGGAATCTCCAGCAAACCGACATGGATAACTTCCTGAACCAGCTGGATAGATTCCTGTGCAAAGTCCCTGACCAGCCATGCGTGGTTGGCTACGAGAGGAGGAGGAGGTTAGACAGCAATTCCTTCTCTCACCAAATCCCGCAAATGAGGTGGGATGCTGCAGAGGGGTCGACCGCAGGTCGATCCTGAACCGTCGTTCGAACTCACATAAAGTAATATAAAGTAAGTATATACTGTATACAGGGTGTTTCAGAAGGAAAGGTCAATACTTCGGGAAGTGATAGTATCGGTCATTGTGAGAAAAAAAGTTCATATGAACATGTGTCTAATTCTGAATGGTTACAGAAATAGAGCTGTTTGAATCTACAAATACAAAAGCATTGTTAATGGTAATCAAGAAAGAGAAACCAATTACTGTTTCTAACATTTAATGTTTAAACATTGGCATTTTGAATGGTATCAGATACAGAAATGACAAATTTGTTACAGTTTACAATACGTTTACGAAAATCCCACTGTCAACCTCAATGCACTTTGCAACTCGTGTGCGAAGATCGCGTGTTGTTCGTCTGAGTTGATCTTGACGTTCCTTTATGCGGGCAGCAGCATCCAAAATGCGCGCGAGCAATTCATCTCGTGTATCCACCTTTCTTTTGTAAACTTGACTTTTCATCCATCCCCACAAACAATAATCTAACGGAGAGAGGTCTGGAGACCTTGGTGTCTAGTGAATGGGATCACCGCGGAGGGAGGAAGAGCTGCGGGCGCATCAGATTCAAACAGCTCTATCTCCGTAACCATTCAGAATTAGACACATGTTCATATGAACTTTTTTTCTTACAATGACCGATACTATCACTTCCCGAAGTATTGACCTTTCCTCCTGAAACACCCTGTATATACTGCAATAAATCAATATATTCTGAAATTATGGACTTCAATCAGTAAAGCATTCTTTTAATATGTTTGTTTCAGTTATCACAAACACGAGTGATGTGTATCTGCGCGAACCGTTACTTCAGCGTTTGAATATGTACTGTCGGTGAAATGTGATGCAATCGAGCGAGCGAACGGTAAATTAAAACCCTGTGATTGGTTCGTACAGTAATGTGGGCGAACTTTATAAATGTTGATGAAACATGAAAGATATTATAGAAGTGAACATCTGAATGTGTTCTGATCCGTTAGAGGCCTTTGTTTTTACTTTTAAAATTTTTCGTATAACTCTATGAAAGAAGACGGATCTCATAGACGAGTTAACGTTAAAACATAAAAAATACTGCAGAAGCGAACGTTATAACACGTTCTGATCCGAACAAGACCTTTCTTTTATAATATACAAGTTCTTTAGTGGGATTCGAGGAAAACAGAAAAAGACGTTAATATAAATAACTATAATTTAATATAATAAGAGATGCCCTGTGAAATATACAGTAATTATAAGATTTATTTGAAGGATGTTAGTAAATAAACAGTAATAATAAATAAAGAAGTAAATAATTAATAAATAATAATAAAATAATTAATTGCACTTATTGCAAGCACAGATAAAACTTTAACTTCTAAGTACATCAACAATAACTGCATCATTGCGGGAGATCTAACTATCGATCTAGCTGAAATAAACTAACAATAATGCTAATTTCTTCTACAATCTCGTTACTACAAATGGCTTTAATTTAACTATAACTAAGCCAACAAGACTAAATAATACCATAGAAAACTCCACTTTATTAGACCAAATCTGGGTGCGATTTCCTCTCGACTGTACCTCAGGTATACTCGTATTACACATTACGGACCATCTACCCACATATACAATGCTAATTTGTCATTTACAAATATAGGAGAGAATAAAAGTTGACTACAGACCCTACACCCATGGCCGCCGAGAGCTGCCACCAGCCCCGGGGAAGGATTGGTATATGGGCCCCCCTGTTTACTCAGTATTTTATTATGAATGTTTTTTGTGTACATAACAAGCAAACTGATTATATGTTCAAGTCACTATTCAAAACATACAGTATGACTAAACAACTCAGAAGAAAATGAGCATTTTATTTTTCAAATCAATTATATTAATTCTATCACCCTACAATTTAAAATGCAGTACCAGTCCATGCAGGCAAGACAATTGTTTACTGCAAGATTTTCATAATTAGAAGTGTACTTTCTTTGCCTTCTCTCTAGCAAAGTGGTAAATGATTTTGATGAAATTTAAAGTACAGACTAACTGGCTTTCAATTACAATGGTTCCCAGATCTGTCAGTCGGTCTTGGGCATTGGTGGACCGCAGATAATATTTTATCTGTTTCAGTTTGACTATAATAATTTCTATAAAATGTATGTCCATTAATTATATTTCCTCTCTGTTATTTAATCAATTGCTTTATTAATATTTTTAGATTTTATCCCCCCTCTTTCCTGGCCCCATAGAGGTCCAAGCCCAGGGGATTTATCCCGGCTTCCCTTCCCTCTTGGCAGATATCAAGTTTTGACTGGTCGAGAATAACTGAAAGAAAATGTGAAATAGAAACAAAATTTGAAACATTCTCAATCACACTAATGGATATATTTAATTCAAATTTTCCTATAAAGTCGAAACTCGTGTCAAAAAAGAACTATATGTTTTAGAATGAGGTTGGAGAGTACAATCGAGTAAGGTTGTAGAGTACAGTCGAGAGAGAGAGGAAAAGCTATTAACCGTCTAGACTACACCCTACTAATAAGTGTCTAGACTTCACAGATGGGAAAAGCCCCGTCCGAGATTTACCCGTGAAATCCCTCCTCGCCTTAAGTTCTCACGCTGGTGACAGAGTCACCACTTCCTTTCCCTCTAATATATAAAGAAGTGCTCGACACCCTCTCACGAGGTTGCAGCTAGGCTTCAGCAAGTAAGGTTAAAAACGCACGGTTAATTAAAGGGTCCCCGGAGCGTGACTTAAAGGTCGATCCGTATAGATTTTGCGGACTTTGCTTACGGGAAATTTTGGTATCGAGAAGGTCTTTATTTAAGTTGAGTGACTGCAGGAAGGCAGACTCAAGGTTTCGTTGATTCAAAGATATCGTATAATGCCTAAGAACTAGATTTAAGAAGCTTTATTGATTTCGATAAGCAGTGATTTATTTGATTTTGAACAATAACCTGCACTTTACTTAAAACATAATTTTCGGCTGACTTGGTGTTCTTGACCCTATTACGATACCTTAAATTGGCGCACTCATATTCGGCGGTAACTCGGAAAGGTAAGACATCGAGAAGACCTCTCCGAGAGAAACAGAAGAGTGCCTACTAACAGTTATACGTGAGCTTTCCCTCCAACCTACGCTAACCACAGAAAGTATAACATTTAACAACCAGTGGATCACTCCAGCCTTCGTTGTTAGCATAAACCGTAAACATTCTTTCTATAAACTATAGAAGAATGATATTATCAACCAACAAATATATAAAAATTATTGTAACAGACTAAATTCGCTCATAAAAACCGCAAAAGCGAACCATTCTTGTTTTAAAATTACCGAACAAAAATCTAATCGTAAAGGATTATGAAATACTTTAACCCTTAACCGCCTAAATTTTTATTTAGCTCTGAAAAAAACTAAATTGTTGAAAATTGTGATCTAACAGGAGTCAATAAGGCATGTATGTATTTACATTAATTTATTTTTGTTTTTTTAATGAATTAATGAAGGTGGATTATTTTGGGCACCTAGGCACAGGAGACAAATTTAATGTGAAAATCTACGGAGAATAAAACACAAAATCTGGAACAATTTTTACTGATATTAAAATATAAAACTAATACAAAACATTTTTATGGATAATGAACAGCTAAGACTTATTTTTATTACTATTCAAACATTTTTCTGCAAATATAATAATGAAATTTGAATATTACTTTACAAATTTTTTGTATGAAAGTCTGCAAAACAATTCTTTTTTGTGTAATACACAAATATACATTACATTTCTGGCAATGTGTCATAACTCTGCTTTTGCAACCAATCATCTTACACATGTGTATAACTGAACAGGTCCTATTTAAGCCAAACAAGAAAAGATGAATCCCGAAACTTCGTCAACACAGGATGGAATTTCGTACAGTGATCCCAAAGACATGGCCAATTTATTAAACAATTTCTTTTCGAAAATAGGAAGCAATACGGCAGCTGTCATTCCAGAATCAGACAGTCAATACCACTAACATATGCCACAACCGACACCAAATACTTTCTTCTTTGAACCAATTCTGCCAAACGAAACATCAGCTACATTAAAAAAAATTTAAAAAGAAAAACGAAAACACTGATACCAGTTTAATTCCAGTTAAAATATATAAACTAATATCAGATGATATAAAAACCCCACTCACAAAAATTATGAGTCAATTGTACAAGGTGTATTCCTTGTTCACCTGAAGATAGCCAGGGTTTGTCCAGTATTCAAATCAGGCAACCCTGATTCTCCAGCCAATTACCAACCAATCTCCATCTTGCCAACTTTGAGTAAAGTATTTGAAAGAATCGTGTACAATAGACTAATCAAATTCTTAACTAAATACGATATCCTAACAAAAACACAATATGGGTTTAGACACAGCCACACCACAGAAGACGTCATCAACATGCTATTAGAAAATATTATAAAACCTAAACTACAAAAAACACACAATCTTAGTTTTCCTTGACCTGTCGAAAGCCTTTGATGCGCTCTCACATGATATCTTACTAGATAAATTAAACACATAAGGCATAAGGGGAAAGATGCAAATTGGTTTAAGACATATCTCTCTAATCGTCACCAGTATGTTAAAGTAAATGACATTTCATCATAATATGCTAATGGAAAATGGGGTTCCAAAAGGATAATTCCTTAGACCCTTACTCTTCTTAATGCATCTAAATGATTTTTATCGATCAACAACATTAGAGTGTATTCAGTATGCAGATAATACAACACTCATTTCTGCACACCACGATATCAATTACCTAATGAACGAAGTGAGCAGGCAATTAAATCATGTCTATAAATGGATGTGTGCAAATAAGCTTTTACTAAACTTGATAAAAATCATCATATATGATTGTAACTGAAAAAGCTGCAATCGTGCACACACCATTAATAGTTGGAAACACTCCTCTTGCAAAAGTTAAAGTTCTTGGCATCTAGATAGACGAAAAATTAAATTTCAAAAGCCACACACAATATATATCAAATAAAAAATATCTATCTTTTTCTACATAATGTTTAAACTCTAAAAAACAATTTCCCAAAATGCCCTCCTCGCTCTGTATTACTCATTTATTCAACTACATTTGCAATATGAAATCACAGCATGGGGTAGTACAAAGAATTATATACTATATCCGCTAGAAGTAATCCATAAAAAATGTTTACAAACTCTCTCAGACAGTGATAACAGACGACCTCATACCTTTCCAATGTTTAGAAACTTAAATATTCTAAAACTAAATGACCTGTATAAACTTACTGTCGGTATCAGTATGTAGAAAGTTGCTAATAATAGAAACTATACTTCGCCCATTCACAAGGCGATTACCACCATCAGGTCAACCATAATCATAATACAAGGATTCCCAATGACATCATACATAAACAAATTATTCCATGCAAATTGCATGAAATGCGCTCTCCTTCAAAGGGGCAGATATCTGGAACGCTATACCCATAAGCACCAGACAAGAACCATCACTGATATCATTCCGCAATTCAATAAATAAACACTTTATAAACTCCTACTAATGTCGGTAAATTACCAAACAATGAAAATTACCTATTATATATGCAAAATTCACAATCTTATAAACCATATAAATTAGATGTTAAAAGTTTCCATTATGTTACGCCATAATTATAATATGCTCACTCATCTACATCTTTGTAACTTTAAGATTACATCATGATTTGTATTGTTCACCATTATTTGGTTCTATTATTTCTATTATTATTTTTATTATCATTTTCTATTATTTCAAAGATTATTTAAATTTTCATTTGTAATGACAGAGTTAACTAAATGCAACATTATTTTATTTTCCACAAATTTCTATTTCTATTTAACATTTTCATATGTAAAAATTAATGAATCTCAAGGACTTTTGCCTGAAAAGCTGTCATGCTTTCCAACGACATAGTTAGATAAGAATACTGTAATTAAACTACAAACATTAAACGGGGTTTTTATGCAGGAAGGAGGGGCCAAGGGCGAATGCCCGCAAAAGCGTCCATCCCCCATAGAAGAAGAAGAGAGCCAAACTCAAGGCAGGTTTTTTTCGAGATGCCTAGACACTATGCGTTTCAAAAATGGGGGGTCATAGACAAGAGGAAAGATAGATTGAGGAAGATTGTTCCAGAGATGACCGGTTGAGTAGATGAAAGATTGAAAATACCGATTAACCCTTGCGTTAGAGAGTTGGACAGAAAAGGAATGAGAAAGAGTAGAAAGTCTGGTGCTGCGTGCTCTCCTTAAAGGAGGAGGCATGCAGTTAGAGAGTTCAGAAGAGCAATGTCCGTTATAATAGCGATAGTAAAGAGAGAGTGTGGCAACATTGCAGCGAAAATAGAGAGATTGAAGACAGTCAGTAAGAGGCGGGGAAGTGATGAGACGAAAAGCATTTGATTCCACCCGGTCAAGTACGGCTGTATGGGTTGAGCCACCCCACACATGAGAAGCATATTCCATACATGGGCGAATAAGACCCCTGTAGAAAGACAGCGACTAAGTGAGAGTGAAGAAACCGCGGAGGTGGTACAGCACACCTTACCTCTTGGAAGCTGTTTTGGAAAGAGAGTATATGTGATCTTTACAGGAAAGATCACGAGAAAAGGAAACGTCAAGAGTGTTAAGAGAAGAGAAAGGATTGAGTTGTTTGTTGTTGAAGGTAAGAGTGTGGAAGATTATGACGAGTGACAGATGAAGGAATTGAGTTTTTGAGGCACTGAAAGCCACAAGGTTTTCACTGCCCTAATCAGATATAGCAGAAAGATCAGAGGTCAGGTGTCCCATAGTCGCCCCACGCGAATCATGGAGTGACTGCTATGAGGGGCGCTTTTGGTAGCGGGTGGAGAAGTGAAGAGTAGAATCATCTGCATAGGAGTGAATAGGATAGGAAATGCGAATTAAAAGATCATTAATAAATACAAGGAAAAGAGTGGGTGATAGGACAGAAATTTGAGGAACACCACTGTTGATAGATTTAGGAGAAGAACAAAGGCAATCTACAACCGCAGCTATAGATCGGCCAGAAAGGGAATTAGAGATGAAGCACAGATAAAAGGATAGAAACCGAAGGAGGGCAGTTTCGAAATTAAAGATTTATGCCCGACTCTATCAAAAGCTTTGAATATATTTAGCGCACAAGCAAAATTTTCACTGAAATCCCGAAAGGAGGATGAACAAAAGTCAGAGAGATATGCAACAAGATTGACAGTAAAACGTTCTTTGCGAAACCCATACTGACGATCTGAAAGAAGATTGTAAGAAGAAAGGTGTTTAAGAATCTTCCTATTAAGGATAGATTAAAAAACTTTGAAAAGGCAAGAAATCAAAAGAGTTGGACGATATTTGGAGGGTTCAGAGCGGTCACGCCTCTTTGAGACATGCTGAATGAAACAAACTTCCAACAAGAAGGAAAAGTTCCAGATGAGAGACAAAGACGAAAGAGTTTGCCTGGGCAGGGTGTCAGCACAGAAGCACAGTTCTTAAGACGAACAGGAGGAACACCATCAGGACCGTACGCCTTCCGAGATTTGAGCCTAGATTGGACAGAAAAACATCTTTCCATGAAATTATAATTTCAGACACAAGGTCAGAGAGATGGCAGAACAGCACCGGAATCGCCCATGGTTAAATTGTAAGCGAAAGTTTGAGCGAAGAGTTCAGCTTTGTCAGGAGAAGAGACGGCAATTGAGACATCGGAATGGAAAAGAGGAGGGAAACAAGAGGAAGTAAAGTTGTTGAAGAGGTTCTTAACTAGATGCCAGAAAGAGCGAGAAGAATTAGAATTGGTTAGGTTTCCAAATTTTTGTGGGATGTAAGAATTTTTGGCTAATTGAAGAACAGATTTTGCACGATTCCGGCCAGAAAAATAAGCTGAGTGAGGGTCAGGAGTTGGATGGCGACGGTACCTTCTGAAAGCGTCCTCTCCGTTGCACGTAGCATTAGAACAAGTAAAGCTAAACCAAGGTTTTTTTTTGCATTACTAGTCGAAACAGAGTATGGAATGTACGCCTCCATGCCCAAGAAAATTATCGCCATGATGAGCTCAGCTCAGCTTCCCTGGCCAGGGAAGCAGTAATCATTGCATGGGAAATTAGAGAAGTACTGCCTAGGGTCCTCCCAATCAGTGGCGCCGAAGTGCCAAAGGCGTCTCCTCTTGGGAGGATTCAAAGGCCGAATTGGAGCGATTGGACCGGAAACAGATATATGATTGTGGTCGGAGGATCCCAACGGAGAAAAAGGTTTCACAGGGTAAGAAGAAGGAAGAGGGGTAAGATATAAATCCGGAATGTTGGTGCCTATCACGAAGGCGATTGGGGATACGAGTAGAGTGCTGTACAATCTGCTGTAGGTCATTTAGGATAAAAAAAGTTGTAAACTAGTTCACCAGGGATGTTAGTGAAATGGGAGGAAAATCAAAGGTGGTGGTGAACATTGAAATTTCCGAAAATGAAGATTTCAGGAAAGGGAGCGCGGGAAAGAAGGTATTCCACTTTGGAAGTGAGGTAGTCAAAGAATTTTGGATAGTCAGTAGAATTAGGGGAAAGGTAAACAACGCAGATATATTTAGTCCGAGATTGGCATGTAAGTAGTAACCAGAGGCAATAGAATTCGGAAGATTCGAGTTTGGGAATACGAGAAGAAGTTAGGTCATTGCGTACATAAACGCAACATTCACCTTTAGAGTGAAATTGAGTATAAAGAGAGTAAGAGGGTACAGAAAAGGAGTTACTCTCAGTCGTCCCAGATACCTGAGTTTCAGTGAGAAGAAGAAGATGAGGTTTAAAGAAGGAGAAGTGGTGTTCAACAGGTTGAATTTGAGAAAAGGCCACGAATGTTGCAGAAGTTTAAGAAAAGTGGATCACACTGTGGATCCCCCGCTCTCCGGTATCGGCAGCGGGGGAGCTAGAAGTGGGGACATTTACGGTTCCCTCCTTAGGGGACTCCGAGGTTCTTGAAGTTGATAAATTTTTTTATTTTTTTTTAATTTTGAAAATATTATGTAGTGTGTAAGCTGCATATCTATGTAGTGATGAATAGGGAGAGAAGTGTGCGTTTGAGAACATGCTGGACTGCTGACAGGGTAGATGAGACACGGAAAAAGATCAGCTAAGGAGGACAGTGACAGGAGAAACGGGAGTTCTAGCACCCTCTATCTTCTGTCTAACATCCCCTCCTGAGTACTTCCCTGGTCGAGTGGTGTCTACATTCTCCTCCTAACATCCCAACATTGTGTTAATCCCAATATTGTGTAAACTACTATGGATGTAATGTACGAGGGCCACTCAGTATATTTTGCCCCACTTTTTTTTTTCTTTTCAAGTTTCCTTGTAAGTTCCAGAAATTTTGTACATAAGTAGTTACATACCTTTTCTACAAGTTTTTATTTTTCCACATAGTCTCCATCCTTTTCTACGGCTTTCCTCCACCTCAAAACAAGGGCTTTTATTCCTTGCTGATAAAAATCCGCTGGGTTCTACTGGAGCCACCTCTTAACTTCCTCAACAACCTCATCGTCACTCTGAAACTTTCTTCCACGAATAGCATCCTTCATTGGCCCAAACAAATGGAAGTCTGAAGGTGCCAGATCCCGGCTGTATGGAGGGTGGGGTAACACAGTGAAGCGCATTTTTGTGATGGCCTCTCTTGTTTGCAAACTGTTGAGTGGTTTTGCGTTATCGTGCAAAAGAAGGACGTCTTCCAGTTTTCTCTCCGGTCGAACTCGCTTTATACGTCTCTGGAATCTCTGTAGGGTAGCAATATATATGCCTCTGAGTTGATTGTTTGTCCTTTCTTCATAATGTCCACTTTTGGTTTATACTTTTTATAGCTGAAATTGGGGCTTCCACCCAAAACCAAACACTTCAACTATGTCTGAACTTGGCCTAGCGTTCGTTTAATCAGGGTGACCGTTACTTTTAATGCCCCTGTTTGGATTTCTATGTCCTGGGGCTGTCCTGGGATTGAATTCAGGTAAGTTAGTAGGTTGTTCTTCATCATACCTGTTGCCCCAACTATGATGGGGAGAATGGCAGCTTCTTTCAATCTCCAGTTTCTCTTTATATCGTAGTTAAGCGCCTGGCATTTGATGATTTTCTCTCTTTCCGCTCTATTAAGGCCGTAGTCGTTTGGGACACTAACCTCAATAAGTAAGGCACCCCTTTCCCTCTTGTCTCACACTATTATGTCAGTTTTACTGCCGAGTTGTCTATAAAAGTAGCAGTTGGAATTAGTGTCATAGTATATAGTATAATGGTTATTTCCAGTGACTGGTGCAAGTGTATGGTCCCATACATTTTTACTGCATCTTAATTCTAATGCTGACATGATCTTCCAGTGGATATATTTGCAAATTTTATTGTGTCTGGCTGTATAGTACCCATCTGCCATGAGTACCCTACAGCCTGATATTAGATGGCCAACACTTTCCACCTCAACATGACAGAATCTACACCTGTCGTTATTACTTAGTCCAGCCATTTTTTTAAATGCATTTGTTAGGACTGCAAGATCTTGGGCACCCATTATTAGTCGCTCTCCGTCATATTGCAGAATTCCTCTTCTTAGCCATTCCAATGATCCTTCTTTATTGATGTAGTCCTTCTGTAGTTCTTGATAGTATTTTCCAGCTCTTAAGGTAGCTATTAAGGTGGCTGGTACTCTTTCAGTTTCTACTTCTTCTGTCATATTATTCCCTCCCTCCAGTTTGGTTATGGAAGTATGTTGCGTTACCCTTGTGTTGTGGTGTTCACGGACCAGAGCTATTGTAGGACTACTCGAACTCCTCAGATACTGCCCAATGCTGATGGTCGATGATCGGTGCAGCTGGTTAACCTCAGTCAATCCCATTCCTCCCAGTTTTCTTGGTAGGTACAATCTGGGCAGACACTGGTTCCGGTATGTTGTTCTATTTAGAGTGATGATTTTTTTTGTCTTAACATCTAGTTTGTTTAGTTCTGATTGCGGCCAGTCTATAATCCCTATACTATAATTGATAACAGGGATGGCGAGTTGATTTATAGCTGTTATTTTGTTCTTTGATGTAAGTTGGGTCTTGCAGATCTTTTTTAGTCTTCATACATACTCTCCACTGATTTTCTCTCGCATTTGCCGGTGTTCTATATTACCACTTTCTTCTATCCCAAGGTATTTGTAAGAACTATCCTCTTCCAAGTCTTTAATCTCAGCGTCTCTTCCTAAATTGATGTTATGGGTTTGTATTTTCCTGCCTCCTCTAAATGTACATTTAGCACACTTACTCAATCCAAACTTCATTTTTATGTCACCGGAGTAAGTATGGACGATCCGTAGTAGGCATTCTAGGTTTTGGTGAGAGTCTGCATACAGCTTCAAATCATCCATAAACAGGAGATGGTTCAGAACACTCTGGATTTCATTGCCTAGTTTGACTGAGGTTGTAGCCCTTGTTGTTATTGGTAAGTAGTTTGCTAAGGGTGTCCAGGGTGAGACAGAATAGCAAGGATGATAAGCTCTGCCCCTGGAATATACCCTCATAATCTTGACATGGGAGGTGGATATTTTTCTATTTTCATGGGTGAGATTGATGTTTGTTCTCCATTTTGCAATCTGGTTTGTAAAGTGCTAATAATGGTAGGATGGATTTTGTACAGCTTAAGGCATTCCAAAATCCAGGATTGTGGGACACTATCAAATGCCTTCTGATAGTCTATCCATGCCATACTTAGGTTTCTGCCTCTTTTCTTACAGTCTTCAAAGATAGTTTTGTTGATGAGCAGCTGATCCTTTGTGCCAAAGCAGTTTCTTCTACATCCTTTTTGTTCTTTCTCCAGATAGTCTCCAGCATCCAGGTGTTCATATATATTGTCTGCAATTAGGCCTGTAAATAGTTTATAGGTGGTGGTGAGACAGCAGATTCGGCGGTATTTATTTGGGAGATTTGTCTCACGAGTCTTAGGGATGAGGGTTGTATCTCCACTTGTAGGCCATTCTGGTGTCTTCTTCTCCCTGTAAAATTCTGTGAAAAGCGGCAGTGTGATGGTGATATAATGCCGTGACCTGTTTCAGCCAGAAATTTGGGAGCTTATCTAGGCCAGGTTTTTTAAAGTTGGAGAATTTTGCCAATTTCCTTCTTATCTTATCTTCCATTATAAATAACTCCATTTCCGGTTTACCCTCATTTGCTACCCTGATGGTCTCTATCCAGTCAGCATCCTGGTTATGCTGTTCAGGGGTTTCAAAGAGGGTTTCCAGTATGCCTCCAACTGGGTTTGATCCGGTGGTTCATGGACTGTTATTCTTTCTCTAATGAAATTTTGGTAAAAGCCTCTAGGGTTTGATGAAAATTGCTTGTTATAATTTTTCATGTCAATCTGCTTTTGTTTATTTCTGATTCTATTGGCTACTATGGCTGGGATTTTTCCTTCCAATTACAGCGCCTTGTCATGTAGTTGATTATCTCTCAAGTTATACGCTCTCTTTATTTTCCTTATTTGTTTTTTGAGTTTTCCTTGTTGTGTGGGTGCTTGGAAATATTGTTTTAATTGGTTCAGTTCTCGTTTGGCTTGTGTAAGTTATTTAGTTAATTTAACTTTCCAGGGAGGAGGTTTTGGTTTACACTTACGGTTTTGACTGTAGGGGGGGTGGCTTTGGTTTAAAGTTTGGGACAAGTTTCTGTCGCATGTATAGGCCAGCAGCGTTGCCAGTTGCTTAAACTGTCTATATTTACTAAGTTTGATCAGTTGGGGCCGGCCTTCCATATTCATGGTTTTAACAACTTCAATTATATTTGCTAGTTCCTCCTCAGTTTCTATTTGCTGTAAATCTATATCTTCATATCGTGGTGGTGGTGAGGGGGGAGGGGTTCTTGATCTGGCTGGGGAAGTAATGATGAGGCAGAGGATCCAGGCGAACTGGGTGGTGAGCCACCCATTCCTATCTGATGATTTGGATTGGTTAAAGAATGATGGCTGGCATGCTACCTGTTTTGTGTATCCAATGAGCTATCAGATGCATCGTCATCAATATTTTGAGCGGCTTCAAGGCACTGAAATAGTGGAATAGGTTTCATTATTGGGCTGGTTTCATTGCGGATAAGTTTATCTATGTCATCATTCATGTATTCCATTTCTTGTTCACTAAATACCCTCTGGGCTATGAAGTTGTGCTTCTGAGTGGTCAATCTTGTAGCCAGAGTCTCTCTCTTACACGGGCAAAAGTGGAAGATCTCTCTCCATTCCCTTGCGGTGTCCTTCTGTCTCTCGTGTTTCTGTCTGGCATACTTTGTAGCCCATATCAGTATCCATTTCTCTTCTCTTGTCCACAATCTTTTCATTTTTTCCTCTCTTTCTTCTCCTTCTCTGGCACTGTAGTCCTCGGTCGCTTCCCTAAGGGCGCTATGTTTAATATTACTAATTTCCTCCTCTGAAGGTACTTATGCATTTGTGAGGCTAATGATTGTATTTTCTTGACAGAGGTATTTTTCTTCTCTTCAGGTAAGTTGGATTTCCTGATCTGCTCCGCTAGGATTACGTTCTTCAGCCTGCTCCATTTCTCAAACCGTGAGTATTCAGAGCAGTGCAAAATTATCTTCTTTTCTTCAATGGTCCATTTTTTTGCGTTATACCTTCGCAGATTTCTTTTTGGGGCCATTTTCCGTTGAAACTGCTGGGGTCCAGGGTTATTACTTTGGCTGGTGGGTTCCCCCGGCATTGATCCGTTTGGTGAAGTTTCTTCTCCTCCGAGATTGAGAAAAGTTGCACCATTGCTCACCTCACCCACCCTGGTGCGTAAGCGGATTGAGGGGACCTTTTTATCCTGGGTGACGTCCTGCCAGTATGAGTTTTCCTTAGTAGACATCTCATATTAGTTGAAAACCCTGTGCTAGTGGGACCTGAGTGTGCGAGGAGCACGGCTCAAAGGCTCTTCATACCCACCATAATCACCGCTTTACTTCCTCTTGTTTCCCTTCTCTTTTCCATTCTGACGGCTGCGTTGCCGTCTCTTCTTCTGACAAAGCTGAAGGAACTCTTCGCTCAAACTTTCGCTTACAACTCAACCCTGGACGATTCCGATGCTGTTCCTCCATCTCCTCTCCTCTCTGACCTTATTATGACTGAAATTAGAATCTCTTCTAAAGATGTTTTTTCTGCCCTCTCTGGGTTCAACTCTAAGAAGGAGTACGGTCCTGATGGTGTTCCTCCTGTTGTTCTTAAGAATGTGCTTCTCTGCTGACACCCTGCCTAGGCAAACTCTTTCGTTTTTGTCTCTTATCTGGTGCTTTTCCTTCCTGCTGGAAGTTCGCTTTCATTCAGCCTGTCCCAAAGAGGGGTGACCGCTTTCAACCCTCCAACACCTGACATCTGATCTTTCTGCTATCTCTGATTGGGGCAGAGAAAACCTTGTGGTTTTCAATGCCTCAAAAACTTAGTTCCTCCATCTGTCTACTCGTCACAATCTTTCACACGTCTAGCCCCTTACATTCAATAACACACAACTCAATCCTTACTCTTCTCTTAAGATTGTTGGCGTTTCCTTTTCTCGTGATCTTTCCTGTAAAGATCACATATACTCTCTTTCCAAAACAGATTGAAAGCGGTTAGGTGTGCTGTCTCACTCAGTTACTGTCTCTGTACTGGGGTCTTGTTCACCCCTGTATGGAGTATGCTTTTCATGTCTGAGGTGGCTCAACCCACACAGCCGTACTTGACTGGGTGGAATCAAAGGCTTTTCGTCTCATCAATTCCCCGCCTCTGACTGTCTTACTGACTGTCTTCAATCTCTCTCTCTCTCTCTCTCTTCGCTACAATGTTGCCGCACTCTCTTTACTATTATAACGGTCATTGCTCTTCTGAACTCTCTAACTGCATGCCTCCTCCTTTGAGGAAAGTACGCAGCACCAGTTTCTACATTTTCTCATTCCTTTTCTGTCCAATTCTCTAACGCAAAGGCTAATGGATATTTTAAATCTTTCATCTACTCAACCGGTCAACTCTGGAACAATCTTCCTTAATCCATCTTTTCTCCTGTCTATGCCCTCCCATCTTTCAAACGCAGTGTCTAACGCAGAGTGAACCATTAGACTCATGTTGCAGCCTAGCTTTTCAAATTTGCTGAGCATTTCACTGACAATGTCCTTGTAGTTGGGGTCTTTTTTATTGCCCAGAAAGTTCTGAATTACATTCTTGAATGCAGTCCAGGCTCATTCTCTGCTCTGTTCATCGTTCCTTCAAACTGCTCATCCTGTGTCAACTTTCTGATTTGTGGCCTAACAAAGCTGCCTTCTTTCACTTTTTAATAGCGCGTAATTTCAAATTTAAATCGAAGAATATTATATTGCCCCTTTACAAGTCCCTAGTCAAGCCTCATTTACAATATGCCGTTCAGTTTTGGTGGCCGTATTTGCGTGAGGATATGATAGGCTGGAAAGGGTTCAGCGACGCGCCACGAAATTAATTCCGTCCCTACGCAACAAGTCTTACGAAGATAGGATTAAAGAGTTAGACTTGCATTCACTCGAAACTAAGAGATCAAGGGGAGAGCTTATTGACGTTTTCAAAATCGTTAATAAAATCGATAACGTAAATTTTGAAAAACTGTTCACTTTCGATAATAGCAATACTCTTAATAATGGATTTAAATTAAGTGGCAGACATTTCATTACTAACATCGCTAAAAACGTTTTTACGTTTAAAGTAATTGTTAAATGGAATAATCTTCCCGCGTCCGTCGTGAACTCTACCAGCGTTAATATGTTTAAAAACTGTTTAGATAGGCATTTTAAAAATATTAACGTTGTTTAAAATAATAAAACAATTAGGAACAGGAGCTCTTGGGGCAATGGTCGAGGATAAGTCTGTCGATGATTAATGCCAGCTTGTGATATGCCAGCGTGTGATACGCCAGCAATAAAAAAAAATTGAAAAAAAGAATTAGACTAACACGAACTTAGATGTAACTCGTAGCGTAAACTAACCCACTTTTTGTTATATTCTTCATACTTTTTTTTCTTTTCTTTTCCTCTCTTTACTTGCATGTCTCTAGTTTGCATGGTGTGACAGTGTTTGAGTTAAGACTGTGTTTGCATGGTTTGTAAGCGTTCTTATTTTACTTCTTTTCATCTTCCACCCCTTTCCTATTCTCTTCGACTATTTTTCCGACTTGTCGGCAGTGGCTGGCCGGCAGATGATGATGGTGAGTCTTTCTTTTTCTGAATGAATGTTTACCCACGAATGATAGGTTTTGCTACTTAAACCCTTATTCTCTTCTATTAACCCCCTACTCTCTCCTTTCTCTCGGGCTAGCCTTAGAGTTGCTCTTTAGGGTTTTTGCTAGGCTTAGCTTCTGTAGATCTCTGGATTATGAAGTGTTATTTTATATTCATTAATAAATCCCGATTTTACGATCCCAGCAATAAATAATATATGTGGGTGTGTATAGATGCTTTCTAATAAAGAACGGGGCGAGAAATAAATAATAATAATAATAATAATAATAATAAAGTGTGTGCATGATGAGTTTGGCTTTGGTGAGAGTTGCTCTTCATTTCTCTCTAAATAATATATTTTGTGTGCGTAAAATACATTAGGCCTGTTCAAAAATCAACATTTTCTTATTTTCATAGGTTTCTGTACATTTTCCCATGCTTTCTGACCTGAAAAAGCCGCAAATCACAACTACTTTGACCTAGGATGTTGGGAAGCATTGCCGCATGGAGCTTTAAATTTTCTGCCTTGAAATCGGCCAAAGCGCCAATTCCGGGGTCCCTTGAATTATGTTTTGCACTTTAACTTTTGGTCTAAACAAGATAGAGCAACAAATTAGGTATCAAATGAAAGAGCATAAAATTAATAAATAATAATAATAATAATAATAATAATAATAATAATAAATAAATAATAATTAATAATAATAATAATAATAATAATAATTATCTATCATTTTTCAGGAAACAACAGAAACTCAATCAGAATCTAGAAAACCATCTACAAGTTACAACTTCACAATGGCATTAAGGAAGTTGCTGAGGGAGCTCCGTGGGCGCACAGTTGATATCTCAGAACCTCCACGTACTGTCCACAGGCAGGTGTCAACTGGGCCATCTACCAGATCTCTCACTGAAACTTTCCTGGTTGGATACCCTTCAGCTTTTATCAGTGGTTCCCAGCTTCTCACCAACAGAGAGGCGTTCCAGTATTTCCTTAATCTTCAGAATTTACCGGAAAATGCAGGGAGGCCCATGGTTCAAGACCTTGCATATGAAACAGTTGAATCTATCATCCCATTCTGGCAGATGGCTAGGATCAAGACAATGACCAAGTACAACGCAATGAAGCTCTTCATGAAACTACATGAGAAACATCGTGCTCTGGTGAAAAGCAAAGGAAGAGCAAGTAACCCTGGAGGAAAAAGAGGAGCATTTGTGCTGGAATTAGACAGCCTGTTCGATATAGGAGCTCCAGATGCAATCCAGGAAATACAGAACAACAGGCTGTTATCCAGAGAGAAGAAAGATGAGGATATCAGGTTCTACGAAGACCAAAAGACTGAGAGGAAAGGTCATATGTCTGGTCATGACAAGATTTTTGAGACAAGATCCCTGCAGCAAGCAGCGAGGAATGAAAGACTGCAGCATAGACAAGAACAAGGTAAAACTAATTACTTTGAACGTTACAAAAAGTTTTAAGTTTTACTCCATTGCGATATTTAGCATGTACTTAACAATTACTGTCTTAACATGTTGTACTATTTTACAGCTGCAGCAGAACAAGAGGCAGTTGTTCATGTGGATGACATTACCTGGGGTGACTCAACTGACAACGACGCTAACACAGAGGACGTGGATTACCATCAGCCTCGTCCTGGATGTTCTCACCATCAAGACACTGTGACTAGTGTGACTTTGACGTTTCCAAGGAAGGTCATGGAATGTGATGTCATCTGCAATACAGCTGATCGTCTTGGTTTATCAGACAATCAAATTACTGCCATGGTTTCTGCCACCTTGAAAGCTGGAGGGGGCTGATCTGGATAACTTCGTCATCTCAACCTCAACAACACGTCGCAACAGAATGCTGTCCAGGTATAATATCAGCCAGAGTCACATGTCCAAGTTTTGTGAAAACCCCCCACAGTACGCTGCCTTACACTGGGATGGAAAGTTGCTCAAAGATGTCTTGGGCAGTGAACCTGGAAGTACCTCAGAGACTTTAGCTGTGCTAGTGTCTGGTCCACCTTCATACACTGAAGGAAAGTTATTGGGAGTACCTGTCATCGACAATTCTTCTGGCACAGCTCAGGCTGAGGCTTCAATGGATTTACTGGAGACATGGGAACTTACGGATAATGTTACTGCCCGTGTTTTTGACACTACATCCAGTAACAGTGGAGTTCACAGAGGAGCTGCCAAACTGCTAGAGAAAATGCTGAACAAAAAGGTGTTTTATCTGGCCTGTCGACATCACATCCTGGAAATCCTAGTAGGAGCAGTTTGGGAGAAGCTGTTTGGGAAGGTGAAGGGGCCAGATAATCCCTGGTTTGAGCATCTGAAGGATGTTTGGACGGACTTGTCCAAGGAAAACCCAAAGATGCTGGCTATCAACAGCAAATGGCTGAAGGAAAAGAAGAAGAACAGTGAAGAAATACTCCAAGACATTCTAACAGCAGAAAGGCTTCCAAGAGCCGACTACAGGGAAATGGCTGAACTGACAGTCATTGTTCTTGGAGGAACGCCTCCTCGAGGTATTCACTGGAGTCGACCAGGCGCCATTCATCAGGCCAGATGGATGGCCAGAAACCTGTACTCCATGAAAATGCTGATGTTTGCAGATCAACTTGAGTACGACGAAGACACTGTATCAAAGCTGGAAAGACTCAACAGCTTCCTTGCGCTGTTCTACACTCCTGTATGGATGATGTCAATGTCTGCTGCAGATGCTCCCGTGAATGATCTAAGTCTAATCCAGGACATGTTGAAGTACAAGAAAACTGACCCAGAGCTTGCTGATGCAGTACTTAATAAGATGGAAAACCAGAAATGGTACCTGACGCAAGAAGTCGTGCCATTTGCCCTGTTCAGCAGTAGATTGAGTGACACATTGAAGCACGACATTGCTGCCCAGTTACATGCCACTGAGAAGCCAGACAGCTTCAGAACAGGAAAGCCTCTATTCCAGAGAGTCACAGCTAAGACCACCCTGGTTGATCTCATTGGCCCAGAATCACATTTCCTGCTGGACACACTGAACATTGGATCCGAGTGGCTTCTGGAACCTGTCACGTCTTGGCCACAGAATGAGGACCACAGAAAAGCGTTGGACTATGTTAAGAATCTGAAAGCGGTGAATGACATTGCTGAACGTGGTGTCAAGATGATGAGCGACTTTGCAAATGTCATAACAACAGATGCCAAGCAAAGGGACTATCTCCTTCAAGCTGTGGAGTTCAACAGACGCCGCTTTGACAGCTTCAAGAAACAAGCTCTCAACAACTGACTGTGTAAATGTCATTATAAAATTAATCATCATGTAATGCTTTCACTTCTTGATCGATTAGACTTGTGACAAAATGTTAATCTCAAATTTGTGTCATGAATAAGGCGCCTTGTCTGCCTTGAGTGTGAGAAAACGAATTTTGTGATATTTCTGAAATCTTTGTATGTACCAATGTGCCATTTCTTGTTCCAAGACTATCATAATTGTATAAGTTAGAAAGAGGATTAAAAACACTTTAATTTGGTGCCTATTTTGTTGCACTATCTTGTTTAGATAAAAAGTTATAGTGCAAAACATGATTCAAGGGACCCCGGAACTGGTGCTTTTGGCCGATTTCAAGGCAGAAAACTTAAAGCTCCATGCGGCAATGCTTCCCAACAACCTAGGTCAAAATGGTTGTGATTTCCGGCCTTTTCAGGTCAAAAAGCATGTGAAAAAGTACAGAAACCTATGAAAATAAGAAAAAGTTGATTTTTGAACAGGGCTAAAAGTACATCTTGTGTGTATCTTATATAAGTGTATGTTTTAGTCTGGTTTGGTATTGAAGAGAATTGCTTTTCACCTCGGGCTAGATAAAGTTGTTTCTGCGTGTGTCCTGGTATTGGAGAGAGTTGCTTAGTTTGGTGTTGGAGAGGGTTGCTTGTCATCTCGGAATAAAGTACATCTCGTGTGTACCATATTCAAGTGTATTTAGTACCGTACGAGGTGTGATGAATATAAGAGTGTGTGTGTGAGCTTCCCAAACACCATAATCTAGTGGTGAAAGATCGTGGCTACTAGCTGGCCACATATTGGGTTCGATAAAATCCGGTGTTTCGTTCTCAAGGAATGGGATAGTTTGGCGTGCTCTGTGAGCAGGGGCTCCATCTTGTTGGAAAGTATATTTTTCACTCTGATATTCGACGAATTAGTGGTGAAAGAAAAGGAGGGAATAATGGGGAAACAAGAGTCCCGAAATGTCCCATTGCAAAACTGGATGGATGATATCGGAACAAATAAAAATATAACACGGAATGAAGAATAAAAGAAAGAAAAGAGATAAGTAAAATTTGCGATGTAGTAAAACTGCACAACAAGGAAAATGATAAAAACATAAAAACTAAAAAAGTAGGAAATAAACAACCAATACAAACTGATAATAGTAACAACAATGATATGATAATAAAAATAATGATAATACCAAAGTTAAAAACAGAAAATAATCAGATGACAAGAAATAGGACCGTAGACAATACAGTCTGTAAATACTACGCAAAAGGGCACTGCACATATCAGGATGGGCAATGCATCTATGTACATTCCACATTATGTAACTCGATTACACAAGAGGATATTGCAAATTTGGAAAAAAATGCAAGTTCCACCATCTTACTGTCTGCAACACCTATGCAACATATGGGAGGTGCAAATACGGACAAAAGTGCCGTTACCACCACCCTCAAAGGAACGCAACAGGTGAACAGGAAAAACGAGAGTAGTATGCCTGCAAAATGGACGAGTGCAGAGCAATTGCAAATGTTGATCAATGATGCAAAGGGGAAGGGGGGATGTTGCAAGAGGTTATGCAACAAAAGGGGGAGGGGTCTTGCAACAAGTCAATGCTGCAAAGGGTTGAGGGGTTATCATCCAAGGGGGAGGGGTTATCATCCAAGCTGCAATGAAGGGGTGAGGGAGCTTTGGGGGAAGAAGTGAGGATGACCTCCCACCAAAGGGGTAACCTTAACCTAAGAGAGGAAGAGAAAGGAGGAGGAGGGTCTTTGGGGGAGAAGACGGGATGTCCTCACCCCGCAAAGGGAAACCCTAACCTAAGCCTTAACTTAAGAAGGAGAGACATGTTCGCGTGGCTCCAGCCAGATGGATAATTGTTTTTTTTTTTCTGTTTAAGGTGCTTTCAACCCTGCTGGATTATTGACACCATTTTTTTTTTTTTTTTGTAGAGAAAGGTGGTGAAAGAAGTAGTAGAAGAAAGATTAGAGGATGGATAATGAGAATTCATCCGAGCGCTCGCTGTCTTATAAGGTCCTAATCAGCCAGTTGGCTTAAGTAGCCAATTGGCTTAGAAGGCATAAATGGCCTGTAAATATTAATAACCTTCGAGCGAATTAAAAGCGCACACAAACGCACATACACACCCCGACTATCCGCCCATAAAGCCACTATTATCATACACAACACATATATATATATATATATATAAACAGATTAAAGCAAAGTCCCAATAGCAAAATATATAGCACAACCACCACATCACTACCAATCGTCTAAGTATAGACTTTCAGGAGCTCATCCCATTAACAGCACATGGTGAGATGAGGGCTGCAACCAATCGTCTAAGTATAGACTTTTAGAAGCTCATCCCATCAACACTACGTAACCGATATGAGGGATATAACCAAGCGTGGAAACTTAGACGAATGGTGGTGAAGCAGTATTACACAAACAAGCACCTGGTAAACCCACAAAGTCCCTAAATACGACCAAATAGACAGATCTAACAAACATAAACAAATACGTTTGTGGGACCAAGTAGTAGACACAAAATTTCTCAAAAAAAAGGCAACACCAATAATTTTCTATTGAACTCTTCGTTCACCACACCGATTTGACGTTTAGTAGGCGATCATTTAAACAAAAAATCGAATAAGATAAACTAAGTTTAATACAAAAACAAATTTTCACCATAATACACAATTTTATCCTTAAACTATAAAATCAAAAGCATTAATATGATTTTAAAACAAAATAGAAATTAAATTAGGGGTAACTTCTTCCTTTTTCCTCATTTACTTGCAGCCCTGCTGCGACATTGCTGCATTATTTTTAATATAATTTAAAAACAGCATCCACGATCATATTAAATCTTACTCTTGAAGATATCCAGAAATAATGATGCCAAATTATTTTAAAAGGTATAGACTCTTCGAAATATCTTAAAATTTGGTGCAAAAAATATTAATATAACTAAATTTTAAGTTTTAGTTGGGCATGCCAAATAAATATCGTTTTTCTATGCGTATTTATAAATATTGGAATTTATGGTCTAATTCATTTAACTGCACCTTCTACAGTTCAATAAATGGATTTAATATGATTTATTCTAAATAGTTTCTCTCTTCAATATTACCGCATTATATTTAATGTAATTTTAAACCAGCTTTTGGAACATATTAAAGTAAATTTTCATCAGTGCAATTCTCGAATTAAACACTGCCTTGAGGATTCGATTTCTAATACAGCGTATTGTCACAAACTCATTTAAAAACGTAGAAGATTGGGTTCTCCTACCCAGCAATAAAGAATCATGAACTGCTTCGATATATATATATATATATATATATATATATATATATATATACAGTAGACGCCGTTTATAATGTCCCACTCGGTGCCAAGCCAAAAGGACACTATATCCAATGAGACACTATATCGATAGTTTGGTCTCTCGAGGGTTGCAAGGTTAAAAATAGTGAATATGTACTGTATATCAATATATTTACAACATAACCACCTTTATTATGCAATTTCTCATTAACCCTTAACCGCCTAAATTTTTATTTAGCTCTGAAAAAAATTAAATTGTTGAAAATTGTGATCTAACAGGAGTCAATAAGGCATGTATGTATTTACATTAATTTATTTTTGTTTTTTTAATGAATTAATGAAGGTGGATTATTTTGGGCACCTAGGCACACGAGACAAATTTAATGTGAAAATCTACGGAGAATAAAACAAAATCTGGAACAATTTTTACTGATATTAAAATATAAAGCTAATACAAAACATTTTTATGGATAATGAACAGCTAAGACTTATTTTTATTACTATTCAAACATTTTTCTGCAAATATAATAATGAAATTTGAATATTACTTTACAAATATTTTGTATGAAAGTCTGCAAAACAATTCTTTTTTGTGTAATATACAAATATACATTACATTTCTGGCAGTGTGTCATAACTCTGCTTTTGCAACCAATCATCTTACACATGTGTCTAACTGAACCAACATTAGGTAAATGGCCAAGATTGTCAAATCTTATATCATTTTCAGGTATAGGTAACCTTGGTTAACAATTTTTCTTTTCGGTTCTTCTGTGGCTTCTATAGATGGTCTCCCCCTTTTACATTTTTTAGTTACTTTACCAGAAAACATCAAAGATTTAGCTGTCCTAGCCTTGAATTGTGCCAAAATATTTTGGTTTTTACGGGGAACACTCATATCATCACATGATCGCCTGTACAGTAGCCAAGCATTGACCAGTGCCATGTCAAACAGGTGCCAAACAATCCTATGATAATACTTTTTAGACTTAAAAGAAAACCTATACAAGGATACCAATTGGTCATGCAGGTCTACACCACCCATTGCTTTGTTATACTCATCTACAATACTGGTGCAAATAATGGATATCTTTCCCTTTTGGTGATGGTGAAACCTCTCTTTCTGAACAACAGACTCTGCTGTTGCAAAGGTTGACAAAGTTGTAACAGCTCTACTATCAAACCATTTTACTGCTGTTACTCTTATTCCATCTACATTTGCATCCCACTCTTCAAATGTACCTCTACCCTTAGCCTTCATTTCTTTATCCTGGGTGAATGATAGACCAGGTAGCCTTCTTGATTGAACAGTGCCACAAGACCAATAAATTTCATAAAGAATTGAAAAGGACTAACCAAGCAATCTTCAGGATTTTCCGATACCAAGATATTATCCTCAAAATCTGGATGTTGTGGAATAGGATCCCGTGCTTCAATCTTTTCCCAAATGGGATTTCTCTTTTGAAGGGTTTTCTTCCGACCATTTACATGTGATGAAGGCAAGGGTGAACTGTTATCAACACATAAAACAACAGTGCTAGAAGATGAAAGGTCCTGTTCCTGTTCTGATTCTGAACTCGACTGTTGTGACTGTCCTCTTTCTTCCAAAATGTTTGTTTCTTCGTCTCCTGATCCATTCTCTTCGTCGCTTGTTTCAGCAATTGCAAGAAATAGAGACTTGCGAGTGCGATTTCCAGCATAAAAGCTTCCTGTTGCAATTGAAATGACTGGCCTCTCGGATAATCCACTAGTTCCTGGAAAGAGTGTTTGAGTATATATATATAAAAAAAAAAATATATATATATGTATATATATATATATAGTATATATATATATAATATATATATATATATATATATATATATATATATATATATATATATATATATATATAATAACTATATATATATATATATATATATATATATATATATAATAACTATATATATATATATATATATATATATATATATATATATATATAAATATATAAATTTTAGTCTACAAAATATCTATCAATACTATTCTAAAAAATAAAATAGTTTCCCAAAAATTTTCAATCTATGAAAGAAAACGTTTGCCCAGGAGGACTTTGCCATGCCTAGCTGCTCATTTTTGAGCACTATACTCTAATGACATCTAATATTTATGCTAATATATTTTTTAAATAAAAGCAATCTTATTTACAATCCAGGATATATGTTTTTGCCCTAAAAATTATTAGAACATTGTATCTTACCTGTAAATGATTCCATTCTTCAAAATATTTTTGGTTTTGAACTAACATTTCCCTCAAGACAAACGTCGTTTGAAAAGGCCATGAAATGAAATAAAAAAAAAACCCGAGATATTGCCGAAAGAGGTATCTGGCATCTACAGTTAGGTGTTCAAGAAAGGCCACCTCGGCATAGCAGACGATATTACAATAATTATTCAATATATTTCGATTATTTTGAAGGTGTCCAAATATGGGCACCACGGCGGTTAAGGGTTAAAATTGTTTTTACATTTCAACTGAAACATCAAAACTATGTTAATTTTACATTAAAACAAAACATTTTCCTTCCATGGCCATCTAGTAAGCCTGTAAACAACACAGCATCTCAAATACAAGTGTAAATTAGAGCTGCCAAGTAGACTATACTAGCTGAAAATAGACACTATAAGCGTAATCAGAGACACTCTATCCATAGCAATTACCATGTAAAAGTAACTGTTTCCTAGTTTTGAGACACTATAAGCGGCGAGACACAATATCCAGGGACACTAAATCCGGCGTCTACTGTATATATATATATATAAAATATCTATTAAGTCCTTTTTCATCGTATAGTTAAAAGAATACATTCATTTCACCTGTTCAGCCTCTATAGTTTAAGGGTATATATGGTTCAAATTTGAGTGTCAAACGCGGATATTTTTTACCATAAATGTATTCCTATGGCATGCCAAATAAATATCACTTTCTATGCGTATTTATTAAAAATAGAATTTATGGTATAACTCATTTAATTGTACCTTCTACAATTCAATAAATGAATTTAATGATTTGCTCTAAATAATTTCTCTCTTCGACATTACTGCATTATATTTAATGTAATTTTAAACTAGCTTTTGGAACATATTAAAGTAAATTTTCTTCAGTGCAATTCTCGAATTAAACACTGCCTTGAGGATTCAATTTCTAATACAGCGTATTGTCAGAAATACATTTTAAAACGTAGAAGATTGGGGTCTCATATCCAGCAAAAAAGAATCATGAAATGCTTCGAGATATATATATATATATATATATATTAGACTGGCCCGCCAAAACTTTTATTTGAAAAGCGAAAGTCTTACCTCCTAAAATTTTTACCACCATCATAATATACTCACACTAAATTTCAACAATATCTGGGTAATTTTAGTGGTGCCGACAGCCTCTTGTATTTTTCATTTATGTATTACATCTATTCATCATATATTTATATTGTAATTCGTATTGCAAATATTGTGTATAAACCATGCCTATTCACACTCTCGTGCATTGTTTTCCACATGTTTCACTCTGTAACTGTGTATGTTGAGTAGAAACACGTCTTTTGACCCGACGTCATTACTGGTGATGTCATTGCCTTCGGAGAAAAGTGGGAGGCTCGCTGTTCGTGTCAGTCTTGTTTCAGACACAGTGAGAGATTGATACGCAAGTGTTTTCCTTTAATATTTGCAGATTTTATCCTTCACCATGTCAGATTCAATTAAAACAAGAAGAAAAACTGAAATATGGCTGATTGGACAGCCAATTGACACAATTGGCAGTAAGAAGCGTCCATCCAATGGAGATGTACTACGTCGGCTTTTCTGTCTCACAAACAGTAGAAAAACATTGAAAGAAGCATCCAACATAGTTTATGCTGAAATTTTTTAGATTTGGGACAAGGCGAAAATGCTCACCAGAGCCAAACAGCATGTACTAACGAAAATTCAAAAAACGTATGAGAACTTCAGATCACTTCAAAAATCAAAATCAAACCGTAATCAAAATCAAATTATAAAAGAAACTGAATTCCAAGGTAGTTTAGATAACCTTTTTGATATAGCTCACGCAAATGCTTTACAAATGATGTCAAATGAGGAAGATAGATCATTCCTACAAACTCAGAGAGAAAAAGGGAGGCGAGGTTACATGACTGAAATTGATAAGAAACTGGTCGCTAAGCAAATGCGACAATGGAAAAGAGATGAAAGACAAGCTGCACTAAAAGAAGCCGAGCATTGCGAAAGCAATTGTCATCAGCTGTTGTTCAGTTCAGTGATAGTAGTTCAAGTAGTAGTAGTGATGAGCAACCAGAGCCAGGCACATCGTACACTCCTGAAATGACAACCAAACCTTCAAGCAGCACAATATCAAATAAGCGTAAGATCATCGTATGTAACACCCGATCTGGCAATGACATTAGATAGAACAAAAACAAGTAATCGTAGTGCTGATATGGTGCTTTCAGCTACTGCAACTCCTCTTGGACATGATATTGACAAAAGCAAAAGTACTCTACAGAGGGCGAGGAGTGTTATACGCAAAAAAATTGCAGATGACATTAAGCAAACCTTTACCTCTGACGTTCCGCTTACCATTCATTAGGATGTTAAAGTAATGCAAGATATAACAGGTGATGAAAATATAGATAGGCTAGCTATTCTTGTATCCGGTGGAGGAAAGTCTAAGCTTCTAGCAGAACTGTAGCAGCAGTTCTAGAATGCTTAGACGATTGTAATTTGCGAGAATGTATTCAAGCAATGTGTTTTGATACTACCACTAGCAATACTGGCCAAAAAAAGGGCGCTTGCATAATAATCGAAAGTAAGCTTCATAGAAAACTCCTTTCTTTGGCCTGTCGACACCATATTAATGAAATTGTGATATCAGACGACTTCCAGAAGTGTTACGGTGGTTCAACGGGACCGGATATATTACTTTTCAAGCGTTTCAAGAATTCCTGGAAACAAATGGATGATAAAAGATTTGAAACTGCCAATACAAACATGCCGTGGAAAGCAGAAATCCTCGCACTGTGCGAAGAACAGCTTGCGAGAAGTCACCCAAGAGCGGATTATCGCGAACTTCTTGAATTATCAATTATTTATTTAGGTGGTGTTCCCTCAGAGGAGTACATTTTCGTCAACCTGGGGCTTTACATCGCGCTAGGTGGATGTCACGAGTGATTTATGCCATCAAAATTGTATTGTTTCGCTCGCAGTTCGACCTGACAAAACAGGAACAGAGTGCAATTGAACGCTTCTCTCGCTATGCTGTTCGCTTTTATGTGCCAAAATGGTTTGCGGCTCCCATCGCATCTTCTGCACCAAGAACCGATTTGGAGTATCTGCAAGAGTGTCAGCAATATGATGATAAGGAACTTTCAGCAATAGCTAGCAAAGCACTATGCCGTCACATCTGATATCTAAATGAAGAACTTGTGTATCTTGCCTTTTTTGATGATGGCATAACTTTGCAAGTGAAACGGCAGATGGTTCAGGCATTGGAAAGACGTGGTTCAGAAATACCAGAAAAACGAATTGCTTTTGACCACACTCATGATGATCCACTAGAGAAAAATCTAGCGGACTTTGTCACAAGCTCAAGTCGCTCCTTCTTTGAGAAATTGTCTCTTCAATCGACGTTTCTCGAAGTAGATCCTACAGAATGGGCTAACAGGGACGACTATAAATTAGCTAAGGAATATGTTAAAACAATGGATGTTGTAAACGATAATGCAGAGAGAGCGGTCTCATTAATTCAGAGTTTCAGCAGTCATCTCACAAAAAACGAAGAACAACTGCAGTACCTTCTTCAAGTCGTGGAAAAACACCGAGGGCGGTTTCCAGAGGCAAAGAAATCGATGATAAAGACAGGAAGCACATCAACATGATGAGTTAACATTAAAAAAAGTGGATTAGGCCTATTGGGGATACCATTTTAAAAAAAACGCGCCTGTTGTAGTTACCACCTGGGTGGTGAGGAAAAACTACACATTTTAGAGTCAGTCGGCACCACTAAATACTGCCGAATCAGGCTGAAACTTCACTCAAAACTTTCTGTATACACGCATAACAAATTCCAGGGGTGAGACTTAAGAAATGAAAACAAATATTTTTCACCCCTATGAGCCTGGGCCGGTCTAATATATATATATATTAGGGTGTCTCTTATTGGGTAGTCAAAAATTGAAATGTTGAATTATTTTATCTGCGCCCCCTAAAATAGTTCTATTTAGCATAAAAACTAAAACTTGAAAGTTTGACACAAATTGGCTCATATTTAGGGGTCCCCCCGGCTAATAAAAATGGTGACCATGGCATAATAGCTCCTGACATATGATTATGCTCATTATACACATAATTCCTTCTTTTTTTAGTTTGATTCGTTTTTATAAATATAGGTCTTCTTATTTATCATTGATCCTTTTCTAACCTATCCTTGATGTTGTTATAATCCATCCTTTGGTCCTCAATCCTTCTTTATCCCAATCCTTTTTCTCCCATCCAAAATCCTTCCTGGCTCTTTTTTTATATACAATCAGCAATGAAGCATTGCTGCAAAAAAAACCATTAGTTTATTATATAGAGATAAATTCAAAATGCCAGTGCTATTTACATACTTTAATTACTTTAATTAGCATTATTTCCTTATACAACATTTATTTAATATACAATGATTATACAATATGGTGTATTTTAAGGTGCGACCTCATTGATGGTTATTTTTTTAGAAGAACAGTTTTTGATGGAACTGGGTGACTCTGGCGGTGTTTTGCAACAATTTGGAGCAGGAACTGGAGCTGCTCTTCCCCCACTGTCAATTTCTTAGTCAGCTCTTGAACTAAAGCTACTGCACGTTCTGCCCGGTCATTTACAAGTTGGTGTAGTCCTTCACCAGAGCAGAAGGTCGATTCAGGAATCCGAGGACGCTTGGGTGGTCTATCAGTGGACTCATCTTCTAATGCCTTTACCATGCGTTTCTTTACATCTGTAGTAATTCGCTCATCAAAGAAAGCAAGACCAACTGCTTCTTCAGACAGGTACCTTAAGTGGTTAGAGAGCTTTTTTTTAGTTGCATCAGAAATCTTTTTGTTAGGATAATTAATCAATGACCTCATAAGGAGCCAGTCATTAAATGGGGTTTCAATAGGGAGTGAGGATGTTGTCCAAGCCTTCATATAGATGAGAACAGAAAAAAGGGAAAGATCTCGAATTCCTCGTTCTTCAGTCTTAGTCATCTTGAACTGGTTTCGAAAAAGCCACATCTTGATAGAATAGAGCGCTTTGGACATCCAGCGAGCTCGATGCATGGCACCTGGTGCACGAAACTTGATGCCTTTATTGGGGACACCTCCAAGAAAGATGATGGACAGATCCAAAAGTTCTTGATAGTCATCCCGTAGCATATTGACCCGTGTTTGAAGCTGTTGTATCGAAACAAATTGCTTTTACTCTCTCTGTAATTCCCCATTCATTCAGGCAGTTAAAGACGGCTTCAGCTTGTGCTTCTCCAGTTGAGTTTGGGATTTTGGGGACACCAAGCAGCTGTTCAACACCAGGTCCTGACACAAGTACTGGGAGACGATCAATGTGCCTGTGCGAGGTGAGGTCCTCCATCATCTTGCCATCCCAGTGGACTGTCATAGAACATTCTCCATGGAAATGCTCCGTAAGTTCTTTAGCATGACGAGCTCGGTTCTTATTTCGAAGGCGATGGATAGAATGTTGCCTTTCTAGAGGAAAATTGTGTACGATCCAGGGCAGCAGACATCTGAATAGTCATGATGTTTTTCATGCCTCGTTTTTTTCTTAGATTTTGGTAAAGCACAAGCTCCTTTGGGCTCCTCCTCCTCATTCTCACTTTCATCAGTGTTGCTGGAAGATGTGGAAGAAGCCAGTACAACTTGACTAGTAGACGCCTCCATCAAAGATTCTGACTTTCTTTTTCTCTCTGCCTCAGCTTCCAACCGTTTGACTGCATTTTTTGTGCGGTGAAGATGTACAGTGTCCACACCACCGATTGAGCCAGGACGACCTTTTTGTCTTTGCAGTTGAAGGAACTCCCAGTCCTCACGATTCTTGATCAGCTTCTCAGCGTCTCCATGGGCGATGTCAAAGAGATCTTCCAATCGCTCTACAAAATCAGCCTCCTTGGTTTTATGGCTCTGGCTTGTTCTGGAAGCATGCTTCTTTAAGCAAGTCCATTCGTTAAAGAAATTCTCTAACTTCTTCATGGCACGAGGTTCCTGCTGAGTAGGAATATTGGCCTTATCCCAGATAACTATTGTGGCTCGAATAGGTTGACGCAGAGCATCGCGGATTGTCATGTTTTTCTCTCTGTGGAGGTGCATAAAATAACCAAAAGCTTGCCTATATGTGGGCAGCTTTGAGCCTTTAATATCATCTACTGTAGATCCGAGCAAATAGAATGGTCTTCTTGTATTCATCTGCAAAATAAGAAAACAAAATATTAATGTAGTGTTATGGTTTTGTAGAGCAGGGCTAAATCACTGTTTTGACTTTTTTAAATTACCAAAAAAAAAAAAATTTGGTAGACATAAAGTTAATTTGGTCTATTTTATAAATCTACCGTATTTTTCTCAATTATTATTCCTATTATTTTTTAATCTAAGAAACAAGGAATAAATATTTTTGTAGTAGAAATTTATATTTTGCTATTTTATTGGAAATAGAAACAGTGGCGTCACTAGGGTTGGTGTCACCCAGTGCGGTAACTCATGGTGTCACCCCCCCCCCATGGACCTCCTCCCGTACCAGACCATACAGAATCCTTAGTAATGTTTTTTGTACTAATGTTACTCGTAAATCGTAATTCCCGTATATCACTGAATGTAATGGCAATAGTAGTGACATAAACAACTAGCAAAATTAAAATTACTCCTTTAAATTACAATATCATACGCACAGCCTAAATGTATTTACATTTACATAGTTTCATGTGGTTAAAGTGAAAATTCGGTAAGAAAAAATAGAATTCGAAGTAAAAACGTTTAAGAACTACATCAAAATTATGTTCATTTTAACGTTAAACTTTACCGTTACATGAGATACATTAATGGATTAGGTTTGCATAATCAATAACGGCCCAAATAATGTAGAAGTTGTAGACAAATGCATATGGAAATATACTCATAAATTTGAGGCTGCAACATCATAAAGACAGAGGCTGCAACAACTGAGCGGAAGCCTTTTTTTATTTTTCTCCTTCTTTTCCTTTAATTACTACTTCATTCTAAAAAACGTTATTGATATAGGTTCACAAATACTAATTACCACAATATTGTAGCTAAAACAACAGAAAATTTGACAAAATCAGCGACTATAAAAACACCAGCAGCAACGAAAACAACAGCGCGTGCTTGTAGAGCGTGCAGACGAAACCACGTGATTCGAAGCGTCATTGTAATTGGGTAATAATGACAGCTCTGACCGGAGCGCATTAGAAGGTTCAAAAAGTAAATTAGCATAGAGTTTTAGCCTTGTAGGTATATTGATACATGTAAGCTGGGCTTACGAAAAATGTTTTTGTTGTTATAACTAACTACAGGGATATTTTTATAAAAAATAATAAATTTCTGCTCAAACACTGCACGAAAACCCCCCGCACCCCTCTAGTGACGCCACTGATAGAAACACAGATCATGAAACACATGTCAGGTAAAATTTCCATTGAACTAAATTAAATTCTTTGTGACAAATAGCAACATTGTTTAAAACTTCATAATATGTGTATAAGAGCATAAATTCTAATTTTTTCATTAAATTCATTAAATTTTTTTCCAACACTAATAACAAAATCAGTATAAATAATTGTGAAAAATATAAATAACATAGTTTATTATCTGATAATAGCAAAAAGGAAGTATAGTGATACACAGTTACACACCTTTTACTTATGACAGCAGAACACTGAATGATGACAAATAAAAATTGCAACATAATCTGGAGCATTCTTGATGAAACATGTTTATACAGGTTGATCTTGTCTTATCAAGCAATATTTTCAGCTACAGACTTGACAATTATCTCTAATATATTCATTTAATTGAATTCATCATAAATATGATGATTAATTAATTAAAAACATATGTTTAGTATACTTGACAACTGCTAGTAATTTCAAATATTAATTGCATAAATAATAGCTATATTTTATGAAATTTAATAAGCGGGGGCGACCTCTAAAAATTGTTCAATCCAAAACAAATTTTATATGTGATGTTTTTTCAACCAATGGAACTGGTTGAGGGGGCGCAACCTAAAAAAATCAACACTTCGAAAATAAGAGACACCCATATATATATATATATATATATATATATGTTAGTGGTGGACCGGAAGTAAGTTTTTCAACATCTGCGGATGCGGATTTTTAATTTCATTTTCCGCGGATGCGGATGCGGATATTTAGTTAATCTATCAATATAATATAGAATTATGAATATATGATAATTATTTTTCAAATTTCGTGATATTACTATTATGGCAGGCAATGCATAAGCATTAAAATTAATATTAATGTTTTCATTATGATAAAAATAACTTTTTCAAGAGTTTCAGCCACAGAAAATTCAAGGAGACAAGTTTCATTCAATTTCTGTGTTGCAAGGTATTTATATTTTTAGGTTTATATATTTGTTTGTTCATTAATAATTAATACTTTACATGAAATGTGCATGACTGGGCTACTTTATAAGCTAATTTAATTATAAATTGCATAATTTATTAGAGGTAATATCCGCATAACACCCGCAGTCAGAAGTGCGGATGCGGATGTTAAAATGATGCGGATGCGGATATCCGGTCCACCACTATATATATATATAAGATCTACTAAGTCCTTTTTCATCGTATAGTTAAACGAATACATTCATGACACCTGTTCAGTCTCTATTGTTTAAGGGTATAAGGTTCAAACTTGAGTGTTAAACGCGGATATTTTTAACCATAAATGTATTCCTATGGCATGCCCAATAAATATCATTTTCTATGCGTATTTATTAAAACTGGAATTTATGGTATAACTCATTTAATTGTACCTTCTACAATTCAATAAATGGATTTGATATGATTTACTTTTAATAATTTCTCTCTTCAACATTACTGCATTATATTTATTGTAATTTTAAACCAGCTTTGGGAACATATTAAAGTAAATTTTCTTCATTGCAATTCTCGAATTAAACACTGCCTTGAGGATTCGATTTCTAATACAGCGTATTGTCAGAAACACATTTTAAAACGTAGAAGATTGGGGTCTCATATCCAGCAATGAAGAATCATGAAATGCTTCGATATATATATATATATATATATATATATATATATTATATATATATATATATATATATAAGATCTACTAAGTCTTTTTCATCATATAGTTAAACGAATACATTCATGTCACCTGTTCAGTCTCTATTGTTTAAAGGTATAAGGTTCAAAATTGAGTGTCAAACGCGGATATCTTTAACCATAAATGTATTCCTATGGCATGCCCAACAAATATCACTTTCTATGCGTATTTATTAAAATTGGTATTTATGGTATAACTCATTTAATTGTACCTTCTACAATTCAATAAATGGATTTAATATGATTTACTCTAAACAGTTTCTCTCTTCAATATTACTGCATTATATTTAATGTAATTTTAAATCAAAATTTGGAACATATAACAGTAAATTTTCTTCAGTGCAATTCTCAAATTAAACACCTACTTAAGGATTCGATTTCTAATACAGCGTATTGTCAAAACACATTTTAAAATGTAGAAGATTGGGGGCTACGTGTAGGTTATCTTCACCCCCCCCACGCTTGATTTGTCATTGTGGCAAATAGCATGAAGTCGCAGTAAATTCATTCTGGCTGAAAAAGCAATAATTAAATTGTGCAAAGGATTGGTAATATCTACTGAAATAGATAATATTAAATATATAATGTGGCTCATGTAATAATTATTGATACGATTTATTTTTTAAACTAATTTATGGCGGGATTCTGAAGGATCGCCATTATAAAGTTAAGGATCACCTGAAAATCAGGCCCCCCAGCCTTTTTTAGTTAGCTTTATAAGGCTAACTAACGAAAATATCACGACCTAACCTAACGAATCATTAAGGGCGTACAGTTGACCTAATGATTGGTTAGGTAAGGTCGTGATATTTTTGTTAGTTAGCGTTATAAGGCTAACTAAAGAAGGCTGGGGACCCTGATCTTCAGTTGATCCAAAGTTAATGTAAGTTGTATAACAATTCAACAACCAATGTGCATCAAACATTCTAGAACGAAATGCTCGTTTGATTGTTCTGCGTGCGTGCTATTTGCCACGATAACAAATTAAGCGTGGGGGGGGGGGGGTGGAGATAAACTACAATTACCGATTGGGGTCTCATATCCAGCAATAAAGAATTATGAAATGCTTTTATATATATATATATATATATATATATATATATTAGGGTGATGCAAAAGTGGGGGAGTAAAATTTTTTTGTTTCAAATTTTTGAGATACCCTCTCATTTGGTTTAATTTGGTAGAAAAATGATCCTGGGGAAATTTCGGGTCAAAATTCGAATATTTGGAGGTCGCGCCCGCCATTTGAAAATTTGCTGATTTCCATGACACCCAGGAGGTACAGCAAGCGTCACGTTACTTTTTTTTTGAGTGGAAGTTCCCCAGGAGGCCTATCATACCACCTTCCTCTTTTCCATTTGTTCATAAAACAGATACAATACAATAGATATTTACAATAGATACATAGAATGGATACACTCGTAAATTTTATTGTTGCATCAAAGATACGAGAGTTTTCTTAGTTTTGTCCGGAAGCTTCTTCCGATAATTTGATACAACTTGCAGTAGATATTGCTCCTGTTGTTCATCATTGGTAATTAATTTGTTATAATCTTCAATCAATTTCACTCCTCTTTCAGCAATATCATTAACAACTTTCATGTGATTCACTACGTTCTTTGCAACCCAATAACTCTCATCGAGAAGCCAATCTTCTACTGGTTTGCTCAAGAACGTTGAAGACAATCCGAGTATACTGAAGAAGGACTTTGTGTTAGCAGTTACAAAATCTTCAAGCTGCTTATTGTCAATAGTTTTGATGTCTATTTGTGTCTTCTTTGGAGGATCTGGCTCCGAAGATTTTGTAAGAGCCTCCTTCATTTTTCTTTTGGTGTCAAAACTGATTTTATCATCAAAGAAAGCCAATGCGATCAACTCTTCTGAGAGATACCACAAATGATTCTTGAATTTTTCTAAAGCAGCATTTGCTAGTTGTTCATTTGTGCTTTTGTAGCTGTGAAGATTCTTGAGAAGACTCAGATCATTTCGTGGAGCACGTGCTGCGCAGGGTGCTGAAAACCAATGCTTAATATAAATTGAAACAGAAAACCAACAAATTTCTTTTAGATTTCTTTCTTCTATTGCTGTTATTTTGAACTTACTTTTGAACATAAAGATTTTCATCGAATAAATGACTTTCGCCATCCAACAGGCTCTATGATAAGCCCCAGGCTTCCTGAATTTTATTCCAGTCGTTGGAGTACCGCCAAGCAAGATGATTGTCAGTTCCAATAACTCTCTGTAATCGTCGCGAGGTTGATCTTCATTGATTTTTCTTGCTGCAAAGTTGATGATTTCCTCTTTTTCCTTTTGTGGATAATTTTCTAATTTATCGTATGAAGTTAGATTAATCTTATTCCAGTTTGTTTTGAATCTTTTGAATAACTGAATGTCAGGGCCTGATGAAGCCTGTAATGCAGGGGATACCACTGCTTCCAACATGATTTCAAGGATATGGTGTCGACAAGGACACCACAACAAATCTTTCTCCATTTTCTGTTCAATTAGGACACAAGCTCCATTTTTATGACCTGTGTTCGATGCAGTTGTATCGAAACACATGCCTTTTACCTTATCTATTAGATTCCAATCAATGATCGCCTGATGTACTGCATTTGCAGTATCATTTCCTGTGCCATGATCTATTTTTGGCACTCCAAGCAGTTGATCTTCTCCACTGCCAGAGATTAGGACTGGCAACCGATCAACAACCTCATTCCCAGTAATGTCTTCGAGGAGTTTGCCATCCCAATGAACAATCAAGGGTTTGTCAGCTTGAAATTCTTCTTTCAAGTTTTCACTGAACTTCTTTCTTGATTTCTGTCTTGCCCTGCGAATCGATGAGTAGCTAACATTGTAATTCTCTGGATCTTTTCCAACATTTGCGATCGTTGGAATAATTATTAAAGAGGATGATCGGTCGCTGATCTTAGCAACATCCAATGAGGAAAGCAGATTTTCATTCATAATCTTGAATTTTTTTCTTGGAAGGCCTCTTTTGGATGTTGAGGGCTGTTCCAGATGTACTTCTTCTTCCGTAGATGCAGGTGAATCACTGCAGGAACTGCTGCTGCTTGCAAGAACAACTGTTTCATCAAATGCACTTGATTCACGTAACCTTTTCTTATCCATTTTTTCATGTCTCTTCGCAGCTTCCTTTCGACGTTTTTCTTCATCCTTATCAACAGCCATCATTTTACCCTTTCGACCTTCCCTTTGTAGCCGTAGAAACTCTATCTTCTTCGATAGTTATTAACTCGTTAGCATTTGCATGCGCAATATCAAAGAGTCCATCCAATTTTTCTTTCCATGTATTCTCTTTCTCTATTGAAAACTTCGATATTTTTCCTTTGCTCTTCTTCAGCCCTTGCCACTCATCATACAGTTTATTTAATTTCTTCACAACATTACATTTCTGGGTTGTTGGTATTCCTGCTCTCTGCCACACTTCCAATACATCATTAATGGTTGAAGTTAATGCTTCTCTGAAGGTTTCATTCTTGACATGTTTATAATTCATGAATAAGGAAATTACTTCTTTCTTTGATGGAAGCTTACTTTGATTCAATTTATCTATTTGTTGACCGATCAGCCACATATCTGTTGAGCTTCTTGATCTCATTTTCGTCACAATTAAGATACAGGAAATAGAAGAGAAATTGAGGCGGAGAGACTCACTGATATAGCACCTCTCCCAGACACTGCCACAAGCACACTGCGATACCGATTTCCTTGAACGCTGTTTGCTGTTTGCTCATATACGCATCACCTACCACTCTGCCTGCAGCAAACCTGCACAAAACCTGCAACCTGCAACAAACCTGCAACAAAAATAAGAACAAATTCAAAAAATTTGATTTTACTCTAATTTTTTGTAATTTTCAAATTTTCAATTGGCGGGCGCGACCTCTGGATGTTATTTGTTTGACCTGGAATTTCTCACAGGGTGTTTTTGTGACAAATTGGAACAAATGAGGGGGTATCCCTAAATATCCACGATGGTCATGATTTGTGCATCACCCTAATATATATATATATATATATATATGAAAATTATTTCACGAAAGTAACACGTGAAAAATATTTATGATGAATAAAACCACGAAGGAAAGGAAACACAAAATGGTGCTCAAGCGCTTTCGTCTAATGACATCCTCAGGAAAGTGAAGTACATAAAAGGTTACAGCCTATATATAGGTTACAGAAAAAAAAAATAATAATATACATATATATATATATATATATATAATATATATATATATATATACATATATGCAATAAACGGAGAAGTAAAAAAAAAATTAAAAATTAAAGGATTATCAGAGAGGCATACAGATTTGTAAGGAAAAAATATCGATTTTTAGCACAAGATCAAATGAATTATAAAAATACAAATTTATACTGGAAATCTGCCCGGGTTTTAACACTGCCTTTTTGGTTAAGTTTCGATGTCTAAAAATAAAATGAAAATTAAAAGTTAATAAAGTAGCATACAAGTTTACCAAAGATTTAGCGTTCTACCCTTCTTATTTAATCTGTTTTGAAGGAATTCAAAACAACAGGATCGAGTTGAAAAAGACCTTTGCTTATGTTGAAGTTATTTGAAAGTTGGATAATGGCAGACTCAAGAATATTTCTATTAACAATGTTGCTAGAGTGGAATAAAACTGAAGCATTATTCCAATCAATACAGTGGGATAACTCTGACAAATGGACAAAGAGGGCACTGGACAACTGTCCTGTTCTAACGGAATATTGATGCTGTTTTATACGTGTGTGCAAATCCTTTCCCGTCTGACCTATGTAAAAGGAATCACATTGTCTACAAACAATTTTATAGATAATGCCTCAATTATTGGTAGGGCTATTTTTTACTATGATATTTTTCACAATATTGTTATATGAAAATACTACATTAATATCCAAAAGTTTAAGTACATTAGCAATGCCTAAAAAGCCCGGGAAAAATGGAAGTACTAAAATTTTTTTTGACAAAGTACGAGTGTTATTATTGACACGATAGAAAGTTCGTTTTGCCTTGTTGAGACAAGATTCCATAAACGCAGATGGATAACACACATCACTTCCAATACCGTTGATTTTTTCCAATTCGGCATCGATGTATTCCGGACTGGCGATCCTAAGGGCGCGGAGAAACATTGATGAAAAAATGGCCTTCTTAGTGGGGGTGTCATGTCCCGAGTAGAAGTGTACGTAGGACAAATTGTTTGTTGTTTTCCGATAGATACTAAACTTAAAACCTGGGCTTTCCCTATGTACACGCACATCCAAAAATGGGATTGAATTGTCTTGTTCCACTTCTAAAGTAAACTTAATGGAGGGGACTTGATCGTTTAACAGAAGGAGGAAGTTATCCAGGTCACGATTCATGGGCCAGATACACAAAATATCGTCGACGTACCGCAACCAAGGGATGCCAACCCCCAGGATTCTCGGAATGTAAGTAATTTCGAAAAACTCCATATAAATATTGGAGAGGAGGGGCGATAAGGGGTTGCCCATGGCCATCCCAAAAACTTGTTGATAATTTAATACTCGTTATTGAAAGTGAATTTACAGTCTTTGATGCAAAGCTTAATAAGTTCCCAAACAATGTGTGAAGGTAGTGGCAGGTCATACTTATGTAATTCTTGGGAGAGAAAGTCAAGCGTATCGTCAATCGGCACTTTTGTAAACAATGAACAAACGTCAAAACTGATCAATCTATCGTTAGTTTCAGTACGTGCATTATTCAATTTTTCAGTAAGATCCATGGAATTTTTTACATGTGAATCAGAGATAGTTCCGAGAATGGGGGACAAGACTTTGACAAGCCATTTGGAGAGTTTATAAGTAATAGAGCCCACCAAGCTAATAATGGGGCGCATAGGGTTGCCAGGTTTGTGGGTTTTAATAAGACCGTAAAGGTAGGGCAGAGAAGGTGAAGTGGACATGAAAAGCGGAATTAAGTCCTTATGATCTTTGAGAATGCGTTTCAAGCCACTATTAAATGATTTGATGACGTCATCCTGCGGGTTCTTCCTAAGTTTGCTGTATGTGGCGGGGTCCTGGAGAAGCTCGTTCATCTTTCCGATGTAGTCCACTTTGTCCATAATAACTATGGTGTTAGCCTTGTCTGCTTTAGTAATATGGAGCTCCCCATCTTTTTTTAATTGTGAGAGGCTATTGCGAAAACGTTTAGGAAAGTTATCTTCGTAATTACTATTCGCTGCACTATAAACGAGTCCTTTAACTATGTTAAACAAATACTGAGGGAGATTACACTGTTTTTCAAAACACGCGAGACTTTAACAAATTTGTAAAGCCGAAGGTTTTTTAACAATAAAAAAGGACATACCATATCCAAGGGCACTTTTTGCATCGTCACTAATGTTTTTCGAAGAAAGGTTCAAAACACACTTTGAGCTTGCTTTTTTACTCCACTGACTATTTCGAATGAGACTTTTAATTTTTCGATCCAGAATGTTACGAAGTGAAGTAGTTCTCCGACGCAACTCGTTGTAAATTTCATCAAACAAAGGTTGGATCCACGGTTGGGGAATAACGGTTACAAAATTATGTTTGGCGATGTTTAAATTTTTGAAGGCGGACCACTCATTTTGTCTGGTGACTTCAATATGTTTCTTTAAAATTAATCTGCTGAAGTTGTTGAACGGATGGTCGTCAATTTGTCTGAGGCGAATCGGAAGCAGGGATTTGGGAAGAACTTGCTCCTCTAGACAATTAGTAAGAAACTTTCGTCGGATACGAATTGCATGCCCCTTCATTAATGTAGAAGAAAACACGGACACAAACGGAGACAAGAGAGGGAACAGCAAGCCGAAGGAACGCGTGGTGTTCATTATATGAAAATTATTTCACGAAAGTAACACGTGAAAAATATTTATGATGAATAAAACCACGAAGGAAAGGAAACACAAAATGGTGCTCAAGCGCTTTCGTCTAATGACATCCTCAGGAACACTGAAGTACATAAAAAGGTTACAGCCTATATATAGGTTACAGAAAGAAAGAAAAAATATACATATATATATATACACATATATATCTATATATATAATATATATATATATATATATATATACAGGGCGTCCCAAAAAAATGTATACACACTTTAAATACTTATAAAGGCAGTGTTTATTAAAATACATTTAATTTTCAAAATGTAATAGAATCTACAGACATTATTTAATTGTTTTGTCAACGCCTGTTTTCAAACTGACGTCCGTTCTGGTCCAGGCACTGCTGATAACGCGAACCAATGGAATCGCAAACATCACGAAACATTTCGTTTGGTATTTGTGTGCATTCTCGTTCAATGGCTGCTCTCAATTCAGCGACTGTTGCAGGTTTTATAGCGTAGACTTTGTCTTTTAAGTATCCCCATAAAAAAAGTCTAGTGGTGTGAGGTCTGGTGAACGCGGAGGGTATTCTACGAAACCCCTTCGTCCAATCCACATCCACATCGTGCCAAGTACCACTCGCAATACTCCACTCTTCGGTCCGGATCATCTTCATTAATAGCATGGACTAATCTTGGAATGTAACTTTTCCATTGACAGCGCTTCAAAATGCGTTGGACAGACGATTCTGAAATTCCTACCTCACGACTCGCTTGCCGCACAGATTTTCTTGGACTTTGGTGATACGTTTCCAGTACTCTTTCTTGCTTTGTGGGGCTTGTCGATGTCCGTGGTCTTCCGGAACGCTTCTTGTGGACATTCTGAACAGTTCCATCGGCTTCAAACTTATCTCTAATTCGAGTGATGGTAAGTCGCGTTGGTGGATCTGTTTGAAACTCCCTCCTAAACTGTCTTTCACTTCAACTACGTTTTCACACTTCCAGTAGGATTTTAGAATGAATTTCCTTTGTTCAAAGCTTAGTCTGACTGCCATTATTAATTCTAATGGGTTTAACTTTGAAAGAAAGAAACATCAATTGAGCTATCAGCTGTTAAAGTGTGTATACATTTTTTGGGACGCCCTGTATATATATACATATATATTATATATATATGTATATATATATATATTATATATACAGTATATATATATATATATATATATATATATATATATATATATATATATATATATATATATGCAATAAACGGAGAAGTAAAAATAAAAATTAAAAATTAAAGGATTATCAGAGAGGCATACAGATTTGTAAGGAAAAAATATCGATTTTTAGCACAAGATCAAATGAATTATAAAAATACAAATTTATACTGGAAATCTGCCCGGGTTTTAACACTCTGCTAATGTACTTAAACTTTTGGATATTAATGTAGTATTTTCATATAACAATATTGTGAAAAATATCATAGTAAAAAATAGCCCTACCAATAATTGAGGCATTATCTATAAAATTGTTTGTAGACAATGTGATTCCTTTTACATAGGTCAGACGGGAAAGGATTTGCACACACGTATAAAACAGCATCAATATTCCGTTAGAACAGGACAGTTGTCCAGTGCCCTCTTTGTCCATTTGTCAGAGTTATCCCACTGTATTGATTGGAATAATGCTTCAGTTTTATTCCACTCTAGCAACATTGTTAATAGAAATATTCTTGGGTCTGCCATTATCCAACTTTCAAATAACTTCAACATAAGCAAAGGTCTTTTTCAACTCGATCCTGTTGTTTTGAATTCCTTCAAAACAGATTTAGATAAGAAGGGTAGAACGCTAAATCTTTGGTAAACCTGTATGCTACTTTATTAACTTTTAATTTTCATTTTATTTTTATAGACATCGAAACTTAACCAAAAAAGGCAGAGTGTTAAAACCCGGGCAGATTTCCAGTATAAATTTGTATTTTTATAATTCATTTGATCTTGTGCTAAAAATCGATATTTTTTCCTTACAAATCTGTATGCCTCTCTGATAATCCTTTAATTTTTAATTTTTATTTTTACTTCTCCGTTTATTGCATATATATATATATAATATATATATATATATATATGTATATTATTTTTTTTTCTTTCTGTAACCTATATATAGGCTGTAACCTTTTTATGTACTTCAGTGTTCCTGAGGATGTCATTAGACGAAAGCGCTTGAGCACCATTTTGTGTTTCCTTTCCTTCGTGGTTTTATTCATCATAAATATTTTTCACGTGTTACTTTCGTGAAATAATTTTCATATAATGAACACCACGCGTTCCTTCGGCTTGCTGTTCCCTCTCTTGTCTCCGTTTGTGTCCGTGTTTTCTTCTACATTAATGAAGGGGCATGCAATTCGTATCCGACGAAAGTTTCTTACTAATTGTCTAGAGGAGCAAGTTCTTCCCAAATCCCTGCTTCCGATTCACCTCAGAGAAATTGACGACCATCCGTTCAACAACTTCAGCAGATTAATTTTAAAGAAACATATTGAAGTCACCAGACAAAATGAGTGGTCCGCCTTCAAAAATTTAAACATCGCCAAACATAATTTTGTAACCGTTATTCCCCAACCGTGGATCCAACCTTTGTTTGATGAAATTTACAACGAGTTGCGTCGGAGAACTACTTCACTTCGTAACATTTTGGATCGAAAAATTAAAAGTCTCATTCGAAATAGTCAGTGTAGTAAAAAAGGAAGCTCAAAGTGTGTTTTGAACCTTTCTTCGAAAAACATTAGTGACGATGCAAAAAGTGCCCTTGGATATGGTATGTCCTTTTTTATTGTTAAAAAACCTTAGGCTTTACAAATTTGTTACAGTCTCGCGTGTTTTGAAAAACAGTGTAATCTCCCTCAGTATTTGTTTAACATAGTTAAAGGCCTCGTTTATAGTGCGGCGAATAGTAATTACGAAGATAACTTTCCTAAACGTTTTCGCAATAGCCTCTCACAATTAAAAAAAGATGGGGAGCTCCATATTACTAAAGCAGACAAGGCTAACACCATAGTTATTATGGACAAAGTGGACTACATCGTAAAGATGAACGAGCTTCTCCAGGACCCCGCCACATACAGCAAACTTAGGAAGAACCCGCAGGATGACGTCATCAAATCATTTAATAGTGGCTTGAAACGCATTCTCAAAGATCATAAGGACTTAATTCCGCTTTTCATGTCCACTTCACCTTCTCTGCCCTACCTTTACGGTCTTATTAAAACCTACAAACCTGGCAACCCTATGCGCCCCATTATTAGCTTGGTGGGCTCTATTACTTATAAACTCTCCAAATGGCTTGTCAAAGTCTTGTCCCCCATTCTCGGAACTATCTCTGATTCACATGTAAAAAATTCCATGGATCTTACTGAAAAATTGAATAATGCACGTACTGAAACTAACGATAGATTGATCAGTTTCGACGTTTGTTCATTGTTTACAAAAGTGCCGATTGACGATACGCTTGACTTTTTCTCCCAAGAATTACATAAGTATGACCTGCCACTACCTTCACACATTGTTTGGGAACTTATTAAGCTTTGCATCAAAGACTGTAAATTCACTTTCAATAACGAGTATTAAATTATCAACAAGTTTTTGGGATGGCCATGGGCAACCCCTTATCGCCCCTCCTCTCCAATATTTATATGGAGTTTTTCGAAATTACTTACATTCCGAGAATCCTTGGGGTTGGCATCCCTTGGTTGCGGTACGTCGACGATATTTTGTGTATCTGGCCCATGAATCGTGACCTGGATAACTTCCTCCTTCTGTTAAACGATCAAGTCCCCTCCATTAAGTTTACTTTAGAAGTGGAACAAGACAATTCAATCCCATTTTTGGATGTGCGTGTACATAGGGAAAGCCCAGGTTTTAAGTTTAGTATCTATCGGAAAACAACAAACAATTTGTCCTACGTACACTTCTACTCGGGACATGACACCCCCACTAAGAAGGCCATTTTTTCATCAATGTTTCTCCGCGCCCTTAGGACCGCCAGTCCGGAATACATCGATGCCGAATTGGAAAAAATCAACGGTATTGGAAGTGATCTGTGTTATCCATCTGCGTTTATGGAATCTTGTCTCAACAAGGCAAAACGAACTTTCTATCGTGTCAATAATAACACTCGTACTTTGTCAAAAAATATTTCAGTACTTCCATTTTTCCCGGGCTTTTTAGGCATTGCTAATGTACTTAAACTTTTGGATATTAATGTAGTATTTTCATATAACAATATTGTGAAAAATATCATAGTAAAAAATAGCCCTACCAATAATTGAGGCATTATCTATAAAATTGGTTGGAGACAATGTGATTCCTTTTACATAGGTCAGACGGGAAAGGATTTGCACACACGTATAAAACAGCATCAATATTCCGTTAGAACACAGTTGTCCAGTGCCCTCTTTGTCCATTTGTCAGAGTTATCCCACTGTATTGATTGGAATAATGCTTCAGTTTTATTCCACTCTAGCAACATTGTTAATAGAAATATTCTTGAGTCTGCCATTATCCAACTTTCAAATAACTTCAACATAAGCAAAGGTCTTTTTCAACTCGATCCTGTTGTTTTGAATTCCTTCAAAACAGATTTAGATAAGAAGGGTAGAACGCTAAATCTTTGGTAAACTTGTATGCTACTTTATTAACTTTTAATTTTCATTTTATTTTTATAGACATCGAAACTTAACCAAAAAAGGCAGTTAAAACTCGGGCAGATTTCCAGTATAAATTTGTATTTTTATAATTCATTTGATCTTGTGCTAAAAATCGATATTTTTTCCTTACAAATCTGTATGCCTCTCTGATAATCCTTTAATTTTTAATTTTTATTTTTACTTCTCCGTTTATTGCATACATATATATATATATATATATATATATGTATATTATTTTTTCTTTTTTTTTCTTTCTGTAACCTATATATAGGCTGTAACCTTTTTATGTACTTCAGTGTTCCTGAGGATGTCATTAGACGAAAGCGCTTGAGCACCATTTTGTGTTTCCTTTCCTTCGTGGTTTTATTCATCATATATATATATATATATATATATATATATATATATATACAGGGTGTCCCAAAAAACTATATACTCTTTATAGCATCATATATTTTATAATTTAAAAAAAATCAAACAATATATTGTTATAGCAATTGCCAATGAAAGGTGAATTAGTAATCTAAGTGATCAAAATTTTATAGCGAGTTGTTTGCATATAAAATTTAATTAACTACGCCAAGTGCTCAAAATGTTCTCCGGCGGCATGAATGCACTTTTGAATGCGTCGACTAAGCCTGGCCTTGTTTTATCAAAGGCTTTGTAATGGCGAAGCCTATGGACCGAACGTAGTCTAGTCACTCACTAGCTTGCTTCGAACTTAGCCTACGCACTCATTCCACGATACAAACTCTACAGCATTCAACTTTATTCAGTTCAGCAAAAGAACCCATGTTGCGGAAACGTTTGACACTGGAGCAACGAAAAAGTGTTCTCGACATGCTGCCGACAGAAATGATACCTGCAGTTCGGAAGTTGTTCGGAAACGACGACTTTTACTTTCAACAAGATGGAGCCCCCCCCTCATTATCATTGTGATGTCAGAAGGTACCTCGATGAAACGTTGCCTAACCGTTGGATATGACGAAGAGGAAGCGTTGAGTATCCTCCACGTTCACCGGACTTGACTCCACTTGATTTTTACTTGTGGGGCTACCTGAAGGATGCAGTTTATGGTACAAGACCTGCAATTAGGGAAAAGTGCGGGACCATCACAGCATCCACATTAGTCCATGTCTGCGAATCAGTTAGTCGACGCATTCAAAAGTGCATTCATGCCGCCGAAGAACATTTTGAGCACTTGGCGTAGTTAATTAAATTTTATATGCAAACAACTCGCTATAACATTTTGATCACTTAGATTACTAATTTACCTTTCTTTGGCAATTGCTATAACAATATATTGTTTGGTTTTTTTAATTATAAAATATATGATGCTATAAAGAGTATATAGTTTTTTTTGGACACCCTGTCATTAGACGAAAGCGCTTGAGCACCATTTTGTGTTTCCTTTCCGTCGTGGTTTTATTCATCATATATATATATATATATATATATTGTAGTGTTTAATGTTTATTATTATTATAATTCATTATTTCTTTATTTACTTCCATTTCTCTTCTACCATTTATCATCCTCTTTACACGAAAATTTCACTCGCTTTTCGCATACTGTATAAATAAGGTAGCCAGCCTAAGTGAAAAAACCGTTAGACAATGCAAACGGAGACTAGGGTTAATTATTACTTTTCATTACACTTTTTACTACTTTATTATTGCCGAAAGAGACTTAGTTAAACGAGGTAATGCGAGGCGGGACTTCATTATAATACTTAAGTCGGAAAGACCTAAAAAAATAGTTTAAGTTCACAATTACATCCTACACACAAAACACCGAGCTACTGAGCTCACTGCGGGACGACGACTGCCCATTTTTGGGCATTTGTGTCTAGTCCCGCTTGTGTTTCAGGCGTTGTGTTGCCAATTCGTATTTTATAATTTTAATAAACAACCATCATTTATCGCAAATACATTTGTTAACAACATTATCTCTATTAATTTCTTATAACCAAAACATTCTAATTAAATATCATTATAATATAAACAACCATAATAATTTATCGTAATTTTATTTATTTAATATTATTATCTTCTTTTAATTTCTTATAACCAAAACATTCTAATTTTTAATTAGACATTACTACAATATATATATATATATATATATATATATATATGGTGCTTAACAAAGTTGAAAACATGAGTATACTAACATGAAGGTCTATTAAGTCCTACATCGTATAGTTAAACGAATACTTTCATTTCACTTGTTCATTCTCTATTGTTTAAGGGTATAAGTTTCAAAATTGAGTGTCAAACGCGGATATTTTTAATCTTAAATGTATTTCTATGGCATGCCAAATAAATATGATTTTCCATGCGTATTTCTAAAAAATGGAATTTATGGTATAACGCATTTAATTGCACCTTCTACAATTCAATAAATGGATTTAACATGATTTACTCTAAATAATTTCTCTTTTCAACATTACTTCGGGATAACTATCGCCAGAATACCCATGCAGTATTTGAACATTTCGTTCCTGAAGCTTCGCACGTTCAATGTAGCCTATAAAGTCGCAAAGGAGGGAGGGCTAGGGCGTCTTTCAGTATTAACCACATCTTCCGTCTTTACTGAATACCACTTCATGAACGTCGAACACGCAATATTAAAGGTAGCCTTCACTATTTTTCGTCTACGTGAGAAAATACACCTCTTAGATCCAGAGCTTGCAGCGGTCAACTGAGCACACAGGGTAGAGATATGCCCAACTAGTAGCAGGAGACACGTGACCTTTGATCAATCATAGAGGGGGCGGAGTTTAGGACTTTTCCTATACATACGCTGCTATTTAATTATTTGGAGAGATGTTACCCAATGAAGTTTAATTGACTTAGAAACAAAGACTTAAACCTTTATTCCGTAATGTATGTGAAGGGGGGGGGGCAATTAAATATATGAAACAACTTTGCCTGCCATACCAAATAAACTTCAAATATATATAGTAGTGTATTCCAGCCTTTAATTAAAAGTCGCTGTACCGCTTAGAAGATTAATCCATAAATTGAAATCTTACAAAATAAAGGAAATATTGGATGATCCAGATAAATGGGACCCATAAAAAAAAGCCAAATATTCTTAATATTTAATTCCTTTCATAAAAACTATATATCATTCGAAAGAGTAGAGTTACAAGTTTATTATGAAATATTTATTTTTTAAAAATGACTTCTTTCAAATGTGCTCCATTAGTTGCCAAGCATTCCAGTGTTCTCGCTTGTAAGTTCTGCATCACTTTTGCAAGAGTGTGCGGTGGTATGGCCTGTATCTCATTTGTGATGGTGGCCTTCAATTCTTGCAAGGTCGTTGGGTTATTTCTGTAGACCCTACTCTTTAAATATCCCCAGAGATAATAATCTAAGGGAGAAAAATCCGGAGACCTTGCGGGCCATTCAACGTCTCCAAATCTTGAGATTAACTCGCCTGGGAACGTTTGACGCAACACTGCCATGCAGTTCCTCGTGGTATGGCAGGTAGCTCCTTCTTGTTGGAACCAGTGGTTTTCTAGACAAAGATCTCTTAATTTAGGAATAAGGAAATCGGTCAACATTTTTTCGTAGCGATCACCATTTGCAGTGACCGTGTTTCCGGTGGAATCCTCGAAAAAGTACGGCCCTATGATCTGAGATGCAGTAAGACCACACCAAACAGTTATACGCTGACTATGCAACGGGACTTCGGTAATATTCAATGGATTTTCTGTTGCCCAGAAACGACAATTTTGTCTTGAAAGATCTTTGAGCTGAAACTACACTTCTTCCATGCTCATAATATTGCTCAGTTATGAAACGCAGCTGTTCCACAGTCCATGCAGTCATCTTGAAGGGTTAGTTTTAACTAACACTTTTATTTTGTTTTGTATCTTATCTTGTCTTGTATTGTCAAAACCTATACAATCCTGTACAAACTTGTAACTATCCTCTTTCGAATGATGCGTATGATTTTATAAAAGGACTTATACTTTAAGAGTTACAGGGGTTTCTTTTGGGTCCCATTTCTCTGGATCACCCTATATATTTAACATTTTCTGGCTGATAGGCGCTAATGTCTGTGTCTGTTATTGATTCTAATGATGTTCACCGTGATTTTTCAGTGATTACATTCGCGGTTCGCACCCCTGCCATCCCACCACAATGCGCCTCAGTCAGTGTCTCTCAGCGCTACCAAAGACAAAATTAGCAGCAATGTTAGCAGAGGGAAGGTTACAACAATGCTTTTCCCAGGAATTGAAATTAGAGGGGGCGTTCGAATTTTTAATGGGGTGATGGCTGAGGGGTGAGACCGTGAGTGCAAAGGTGGGCTTTATGGCAGAAGACAACAATATGACAGTTAACACCGAAAAATTTCAGCTCTTGAGGTATGGTAGAAATGAGGAAATTAAACAGACTGCATATTATGCCAGATGAGCCGAGTGTACCTGGCTATGTGCTGTGGAGAGCGCAAGAGAGCAACTGGCTCCTCCACAAAGCCACTCCTAGAGGCGGGGCCCACCACCATGACCTTCGTGTGAAAAGAGAACGACGCACGGAACCGCAACGAGGCACACACACACACACATTTTATTCACGCAGTTGTCCGCGATTCACTGTCGTCAATTGAATTAACCACGACTTACTAATTGTTACCATTGTGCACTTATTCGTGATCGTGACATGGAATTAAGCGTGGTTTGGTGTCGTTTACATTCGCTGTTCACCGCCCTCCATCCCACCACAATACGCCTCAGTCAGTGTCTCTCAGCGCTACCAAAGACAATATTAACAACAATGTTAGCATGGGGGGTTACAACAGTGTTTTCCACAGGAATTGAGATTAGAGGGGAGTGTTCGAATTTTTAATGAGGTGAGGGCCGAGGGGTGAGACAGTGAGGGCGAAGGTGGGACTTTATGGCACCATAGTAAAAACTGAAAAATATTTCACGACCATTTTATTAGGTTTAACTCATCTTTTAATATCATCACAAAAATTAAAGTTGACTACTCACGCCTATGAAGCAATACATCGACATCCTTCTTGGCTTCTTGTAATTTCGCGCAAGTTGACCTGATTTAAATATAACATCCTTAGTCATAAACAGGGAGAGATGGAATGAGGAAGAATGTTCCAGAACTGGCCATTAGATTATTCGTCGTTTTTCTCTTAAAGGGCATTCAAATTTCTGCTTTTACGTATTACAAGGGTTTGTCTTCATCTCTTGCCCTCTATCTATCAACAGGCAGGGGGAATCCACCTAACCTACGAGAGAGAGGAGAGAAAGCAGGAGGAGAGAAGAGACTTTGGGTTAGAAGGTGGGATGTCCTTACCCCCAAAGTGGTATACCTTAACTAATTTTATCTATTTTATAAAATTTTCATCCAGCTCTCTGCACCAATACTTAATTTCTTCTGAATTTCTATTTACTGTAACTTAAACTGTTCATCTTCATGGTTGCATGCCAAATCATTTATACATTATATACAGTAAGTTTATCTCAGCTCTCAGCCAACTTCTTCACCGTCTCACCGGGATACGTTGTATATAGTGAGAGGTCCAATATTCTTATTTTGTAGCTAGATGATTCAGACCAAGGACTGTTAAGTAAAACATCTAAAATTTGCAAATGGTACAAAAAATAGGATGTCTAATCATTCCCAATTATTTATATCTGTTCCATGGATACAAGTAAGAAAAGAAAATTATTAAAATTTTTTTGTATCTTTGCTGGTAAAGATACTAATTAAAAGATGCTCTGGTAAGAAAGCCTGTCAGTAAGAACCAGGGGAACGTAGTCGAGACCAGTAGTCTTCACCTTCCGTTTTCTCTCTCTTAGACGTAAAAGCCCTTTGTATAGCTTCACTGTTCGCAATGTCTCGTTTTCTGTATGGGTTTGTGAGTACTGAGCAATACTTAATTACTGGTAGGGCTAGACTCTTCCATAATTTGAGCATGATGTTTGCTTTTTTGTTGCGGAAGCTCCACCAGATGGTTCCCATTATTTTTCTAGTCGTTGTAATTTTGATGTTACAGTGCTCTCTGATTTCTGCATCCAACGACATTATTACTCCAAGACCCCTGACTTGTGGATTTGGTGTTATCTGTTTGGCTTGCAGTTTTGCGCCCTTTTTCCTGTAGCTCCTTGTTATTACCATATCTTAGAAGTTGGAATTTTCTTCGTTGAACTTCATATTGTTGTCTTCTACCCACTCGAATAATGCTTGAATATCGTTTTGTAATTTTCCTATGTCACCTTCGTTCAATATTTCCTTACACATCTTTAAAGTGTCATCTGCGAAACAAGATACAATACTGTCCTTAATATCTGCATCAATATCTGCGATCATTATTATGAAAAGCAAGGGAGCTAATACTGTCCCTTTTGGGGCAGAGCTCATGACTTCCGATTTAACCCAGCTTACCACCACTCTTTGTGTTCTTTGCGTCAAGAAATTAAATATCCACCCTCCCAGCCTTCCAGTAATTCCTGTATTCTTAAGTTTGTGTGCTATGATTCCATGGTAACATTTATCGAAGGCTTTAGCAAATCCGTATATATTACAGCTATGCTTTGTCCTCGACACAATATTTTCTCCTGGTTATCTAGTAACTGTGATAGGCATGATCTTCCAGCCCTGAAGCCATGCTGATCTGGGTTGTATAAGTCTTTTTCTTGTAGGTAGTAGATAGTTTTGCCTCTAATTATACGTTCAAAACACTTTATAAGGTGTGAGGTGAGAGTCACTGGCCGATAATTCTTGGGCATTGGCTCTGTTACCACTTTTAAATAGTGGGGCAATGCTCGCGTTCTTTAAGGGGAGTGGAATTTGTCATATGTCGAGTGATTTCCTCCATAGTAAGTATAACGGTTTGGCAATACTCTCTTTACATTTCTGCAGAAACGTGGCACTCCATGTGTCTGGCAGTACCACAAAGTACAGCACTGGCTTCACTCGTGTTCATTATCATGCTAAGAGACAAAGCTAGCGCTGTAAACAGCATTAGTATATCAGCATCGTATGTAGACGATACAAAGTTCGGAAGAAAAAAACGCGATGCAAATTTGGAGTCCTTGCAGAGGGTCACAAACAAAATATACAAATGGTCAGAATATTAAACTTAACAGTGAAAATTTTCACTTCTTGAGATATGATAGAAATGAGGAACTTTGTCAACGTCCATCAACTGAAGCGTTGAAAGCGATGTTTTAAACATCGAGTATAGCAATTTAACTTGAAGTAGTAGTAGTATTAAATATTTAAATTAAACATCTGATTCTTTCGCAATAAAAATTAGGCGGCAACCTACATTTTAACACATAACTATCATATCTACAGCTAATTACGCAAAAGTACATTTCTCTTTCATATATATACACCCTAGAGCATATCGTATATACTAAGATAATTGGAATTACCTGTTTGATAACTTATGCGATCTAATGACTGTGCAATAACTACATGTGGAGAATCTGGCAACTATTTTTCTAAACGCACTCCATCAAAGCAATATTACTCAGTCAGATTAATTTAAAGAAGTGCTAACACCAAATCAAACATACAGCCATATTCTAAATCAGCGTATTTCAAAAACACAACTAAACGTAGAAGATTGGAGGCAACCATAGTGCAATTTACTAGACCAGAAGCTGCTGAAAAACTCAAAGCTAACTGTGAAGGGGCAAAGCTCACCCAAAATAGGGACGTAGGCAAGTAAAGGGTTTAAATAATGATAATACTAATGCACTCAAATCTCTCTCTCTCTCTCTCTCTCTCTATCTCTGAATGCACGAGGTGTGGAGTAAGTCAGTGGGTGACGAACTTCAAAGAAGCGTGCTTCGAGAAGATCAACCACTCTATCATGTGCCGCTTTTGCGAACTCATGCAGTTTTACGAGAAACTAGAAGAGAGGGTCCGGCGGCTCGAGTCGTCCAGATCAGCTGTTGGAGGTGCGGCGGTCGCTGACGCGGCTGCGCCCTCCACCCCGGAGCTTAGTGATAGGATAGCCACACTAGAAAGGCGGTCCAGCGGTGGACTGGACAGAGCCCAAGATCGCGGAGAAAGGGTAGAGGTGCAACCGGGGGCCGGGATGCAAAATCAGTGTCAGGAATCGCCAGCGACCCACGTGGAATACACGGAACTGCTACGTAAATTGGAGAGAAGGGAGGGCACAAAGAAAGGGCCGATAGAGAAGGGTGGGAAGGGGACGATAAAGAAAAAAGGTGGGAAGGGGCCTACTGATGGTCCATAGAAACCGAAGGATGTAGCTGCAGGTCTGGGTGGGTCGGGTGGTGTAAATGCGGCTGAGTCGATGGGTGGCGACGGGTATCGAAAGGTATCGGGCAAGAAGGCTGCGAAGCCGAAACCTGAGACCTCGGTTGCCGCTGTCAGGACCTCCAACCGCTTTAGTCTCGTGTGCTCGAAGGAGGAAGACACCGTTTTGATTGAGGACTCGCAGATCAGGGGCCAGGAGAAGTACTTTGCTTCTGCAAACCGGGACAGGAGGAAGGTAAGGTGCTTACCCGGTCGGAGAACGGCGCACTTAAGGAAGGAGTTAGAGAAGCTGCGCGTGGCTAGTCGGAGGACTGCGATCGTTGTCCACGCTGGTGGCAACGACCTGTTCCTCAAAGGCGGTAGGGTAGGTTCGACAGAAGGAATCATCACCGAGATCATGTCTCTTGTGGATGATCTAAAACTTAAAACAGACAGGGGAATGTTGATGGGTATTTTACCGCGGATGAATGCCAGTGACCACGCGCTCAGTAAGGTCATTGGCATCAACGAGAGGGTGCAAGACTTGTGCGTCCCACTGGGCGTGAGGTTTGTTGACCCGTTCCACGCGTTTTCGGGTAGGTGGGACCTGTATCAGAGGGATGGTGTCAACCTCAATGTCAAGGGTAAAGGTGTGTTAGGCACGCTGCTTGACCGGCACCTATAACGTATGGTGAGGTCAAGCCCGGGGATTGATGATGGGGCCCCCACCGGGGAGAGATGATGTTGAGCCGGTGGCGGACGTACCTTCAACTGAAGGGTGCGTCCATGTACAGGTGGGTGACCCTCCTTCCCCGTTGGAGCGGGCTCATCCTCCTGCGGAAGTTGCCCCCTCGTTGGTGGGGTGCTTTTCAACTCCCGACAGCCCTGGCTGCTCGGGAAACGGGTCGCGTTAGGGGGCGGTCAGAATAGGGAAAACTCCCTCCGTGCAGTGCTTTTTAATGCTAGGTCGATTAAGAATACGTTTTGCGAGCTACGAGCGCTCTTAGCATCAGAATACCAGGATATCGTTGCTATCACCGAGTCCTGAACTCATACTGATCGTAGGGACTACGTTGGGGAGTTCATGATCCCCGGATATAGAATGTTTCACAAAGACCGAACCCGTGGGGAGCGGGGAGGGGTACTAATATAAGTGAGGGACACGTTGAGTCCGGTTGACTGCCAGTTCCGATCGGAACGGGAGCTGCTTGGCACCGACCTGAAAGTGGGAGGGACGAACTTAGGTTAATCTTGGTGTACAGACCTCCGCATCTCCTCCTCGAGGAGGATACAGCCCTGTACACCGAAATCCGTAGCCTGCTAGGGGACAGGGTATGTGTAGTTTTAGGACACTTCAACTGTCGCGGCATAAAGTAGGAAGATAGGACTGCTGATGCCGAAGGGAGGAGGTTAGTTGACTCTGCTGATGAGAACTTCCTGACTCAGTAGGTCAATGCGGGGCCTACACGAGGCGAAAGCGTTCTAGACTTAGTATTCACGACCGAAGACAACCTCGTCACTGGCCTCACCGTTGACGAATCGTTGGGCGGGAGTGATCACGGTCTGATTAGGTTCTGTGTGTGCGTACCTCAGGTGAAGCGAAGTGACTCTAGAGGCAGTAAGCTCGATATACGGCAGCGGATTTTGTTGGCCTCCGGGATAGCGTAGGTGAGATGGGGTTAGAGGTCGGCGGTGATGTTGAGGAAGTGTGGAGTGCATTCCGGGACCAGTTTATGGTGTTGCAGTCTGCTGCTATACCCTCAAAACCGGTCACCCCTGCTTCAACGCAGCCTAAGTGGTTCAGTCATGACATCGCTTCGGCTATCCGAAATAGGAAAGCTGCGTATAGGAGGGGGAAGGCCAATCGTTCCCATGAGAACACTGAGGCTATGTTCGACTGTGCAGAGAAGTGAAGGCGAAGGTTAGGCTAGCGAAACGTAACGTAGAACTCCGGGTGGCAAGCCTCTGCAAGGGGAACCCTAAGGAGTTCTTCAGTTATGTTAATAGTACAAAGCCCATTAGAAGCATGATAGGTCTGTTATAGGACCAGAGCGGCGTTCTGCAGACCTCCGACGCAGACATCGCTAATGTGCTGAATGAGTACTTTGCGGGAGTATTCACCAGGGAGGACACCCGCGTCATCACCGAGCCAGGCGTGAGGCACGAAGGTGCTAGCCTGGATAGTGTTCGGTGTACCGCGACAGTCGTTGCCAATGGAATAGACAAACTGAGCGCGTTTAAGGCTCCTGGGTCAGACCAGTTCCTACCCAGAGTGTTGCGGGAGGTGCGCGACCAGGAGGCTCCCCACCTGACTACAATCTTCAACAAATCGTTGGAGACGGGCGAGGTGCTTGGTGACTGGAGGGAAGCCAATGTGACTCCTATCTTTAAGAAAAGGGATCAGGAAAGTCCAGGGAACTATCGTCCCATTAGTTTAACTTCGATTTTAGGTAAATTATTAGAGGGGATAATAGCGGATAGGATCGTTGACCATTTGGATTCCTACAAGCTGCTTGGGGACTCCCAACATGGGTTTAGACGGCATAGGTCGTGTCTCACCAACTTGCTCGAGTTTTTCCACGTCATGTTGAATGAGTATGATAAGAGTAGGGCGATTGATATACTTTATCTCGACTTTGAGAAAACCTTTGATAAGGTACCTCACCGCCGGATAACGGCCAAAGTGCGCGCGTTGGGTATCGGTGGGGAAGTAGGTAGGTGGATTGAAAACTGGCTGAAGAATAGGCAGCAGAGGGTTGTAATTAAAGGGGCTAGTTCGGGTTGGGCCTCGGTCACTAGCGGGGTTCCTCAGGGTTCCGTTTTGGGGCCACTGTTGTTTATCATTTACATAAATGATATCGACGGTGGCATCGTCAGTCGGATCGCCAAATTCGCTGATGACACCAAGTTTGGGGCCAATGTTGGGATGCCAGAGGCGATCGAGCAGCTGCGTGCGGACCTACGTGGGATAGGAGAGTCGTCGGAAAAATGGCAAATGCCGTTTTACTTGGGTAAATGCAAGGTGATGCACATTGGCTACGCCAATCCCAAGTCGAACTACTCCATGTTGGGGAGTAATATCGAGGCGACTGACTTGGAAAAGGACTTGGGTGTGCCAATTAGCAGCGACCTTAAGTTTACGAAACAGTGCGTAGAGGTGAAAAAGAAAGCCCAGAAGTTGTTGGGTTATATCAGGAGACAATTTCGATTTCGGAAGGAGATTGTGCTCTCTCTGTACAATTCCCTGGTTCGGTAGCACCTGGAGTATGCTGTGCAGTTCTGGTCGCCCACCCTCAGAAAAGATATTGAGATGCTGGAGCGAATGCAAGCAAGGACCACAAAGTTAATCTCTTCCGTTAGGCATATGGGCTATAATCGACGCTTACGCACCCTGAATTTGTTTTCGCTGGAAACTCGGAGACTGCGCGGTCAACTCATCGAGGTTTTCAAGTTCTTACGCGGGTTCAACAATGTCGATTTTAGAAGCATGTTTAGTTTAAATGATAACCCAACTCGCAACAATGGTTGGAAGTTGGATTTGAAACGGTTTAGGACTAGTGTGTGTGGGAATTACTTTACGTATGAGATCTCTGACACGTGGAAGAGGCTACTTTCAGAAGTTGTGAACAGTTCTTCTATGGATCTGTTCAAGAAAAGGTTAGACCGAATCTTGCACACTATTTGAGGGTGACAGAATTTTTCCCTGGCACCCGTTGCCATTGGTAGCTCCTCGGTATGGGCCGCAAGGCCTTTTGAGGTACTACTTTTCCTTGTAACTCTCTCTCTCTCTCTCTCTCTCTCTCTCTCTCTCTCTCTCTCTCTCTCTCTCTCTCTCTATCTATCTATCTCTTTGTCCTGCGCAGATTCGAGTATCATATTGTTCAGTACTCATCCGGCCAGGGTGTTGTTCAAAGTCCCTGTCTAGAAAGCATCTTTTTCTAATGTCAAATTACCAGAATGAGGCGTGGTGCTGCAGAGGGGTCAAAAAGTAGGACGGTCTTCAACAGTTCATAAATCACTTAAATTGTTATGCAGACAACCTGGTCCAGGTTTGATGAAGGCATACAACACTACTGTTAACAAATCCAATTTAATAATGCTCTAGCTTGTCAGGGTACAGTACCAACTGAGGCACCTTATCTCTGTGACAATGCATTTTCCCCTTATGCCCCAAAAATTTAGCCAAAAGTATCCTGAATGCAATAGTATATTATCTAAGACCATTAAGGAACTGTGATATCTTCAATTCCTAAAGGAGGGGGGAGGAAGCAGACAAATCTCGTTTAGTTATTTTTATTAGCTATCTTCATATGTCATTTTCTCTGAACTTCCTCAGTGGCAATAAGAAGCCTCCTGAAGGGTACAACTTATTTGTAGAATGGAAAGACTTATCTTGAAACTTAATATGTGAGAGCAATTTGACTACTCTCTCAAATATTTCTCTTTTCATGGCCCTCTGCAACCAACACAGTGTTCTCATGTTCACTTATTACCTAAGAGTCTTATTTTTACCTCTGTGCTTTTGAAATAAACGCTTCACTATTGAGTTTACATTATAAAATGGGTACGTACTGTTGTTAGTGGGGTAAATAACATCCCCTTAATCTGATGTGTGTAAACAGTGTATGATATTTAAGTAAGATTTAATTGCATCTTTAACTGACGACTCATCTACCTTGAGAAAGCCCCCTTTAGCCAACCAGATGCAAGGTTAGGCCATCATACGCTACATTGATTAAAATTAGAATTAGGTTTATTTGGTGTTTAGTCGTTCAAGCGAGACTGTGTTTGATTCTGTGCAATCTGCATGTTGCACTCAAGTGAAGGAACGAGATGTTCTCTTGCACTCTCATCTGTACATAACAAGGTACACCCGGCTCATCTGGTATTGTACTGAGACAAGTATCTAGCCTTCTTTGAAGACATCAACTTTGACTGTTGTGGCAGTCCTGAGAAACGATTATTTAAGTCTCTGACGATATCCTAGGATCTACAGATCTACAGAAGCTAAGGCTAACAAAGACTGTAAGATCCACTCTAAGGTTAGCCCGAGAGAAAGAAGAAAGTAAGGGGTTAAAAGAAGAGAATAAGGGGTTAAGTAAGTAGCAAAACCTATCACTCGTGGGTTAAAATTCATTCAGAAAGAGAAAAAGAAAGACACCATCACCATCCGCCGGCCACTGCCGACAAGTCGGAAAAAGTCGAAGAGAATACTTCCAGCTGTTGCAGACCAGTCCTCCACTCCATAGGGAGGTAGAGGATGCAGCCCACTCTGCCGGAAAGGGGTGAAAGATGAAAAGAAGTGAAATAAGAACGCATTACAAACCATGCAACACATTCTAAACTCAAAGAACAACACATTCTTAACTCAAAGCAACACATACCTCCAGCGTTTGCAGACCGGTCCTCTACTGCATAGGGAGGTAGAGGACGGAGCCCACTCCGCCGAAAAGGGGTGGAAGATGAAAAGAAGTAAAATAAGAACGCACAACAAACCCAATCTAGGTATTTTCGCCGCCGGACTTTTGGCCGCCGGACTTTTCGCCGCAGGACTTTTCGCCGTAGGAATTTTCGCCGCAAGGAATTTTCGCCGGCCGCAAAATATATAATTTGTATAGATATATAAATATAAGCCTACCAAATTTTCTGAACTCTCTAATACGTCGGGTTTGGATGACTTGGAAATTTTCATTTATTCATTCTCTTAAATAAGTGATTTCATGTACTTCAAAGGTTTTGAACCCTTAGGTTTTTAAAAACCATTTTTGATGGTTTAAGTGATACTGCACATGCAATAACAGATACTGTCAAAGTTTTATAAATCGTATTGAATTGGTGAAATAAAAAACTGCAAGGCAAGAGTGCATACATTTTAGAAAGTGACGCTAAAATAGTAATTTGCAAAACATTTGGTGAGCATAGTCATTCTGCAAACCATCAAAGCCTAAAGTGTACGCCACAATAGCAAGTATGAAAACGACTGCTACTAACTCCCAATTATCTGCAAGATCACTAATTGCCGATGCTTCTGCAAGCCTAGATGATGCAGGTTGTTATTTAATGCCATCAATTGCAACTTCATCAAGAATAGAAATGGAGCAAAAGAATATGGATATGTTGCAAAAGTACATAATAGAACGTAAACTACGCTAGGATCTTTAGGAGACATTTTTTTAAATGAATCCATCAATATAAACGTTAAAACTAACGAAAATATTACGACTTAACCTAACCAATCGTCAACTTATTTTTTATTTTTTAAAAATTGCAGGTTATCTAATGCCATCAATTGCAACTTCATCAAGAAATATTAGAAAATGGAGGCAAAAGAGTAATGGATATGTTGCAAAAGTACATATAGAACGTAAACTGCGCTAGGATCTTTAGGAGACATTTTTAAATGAATCCATCAAATAAACGTTAAACTAACGAAAATATTACGACTTAACCTAACCAATCGTCAACTTATTTTTTATTTTTTAAAAATTGCAGGTTGTTATCTAATGCCATCAATTGCAACTTCATCAAGAATATTAGAAAATGGAGGCAAAAGAATATGGATATGTTGCAAAGTTACATAATGAAAGTAAACTACGTTAGGATCTTCAGGAGACATTTTTTAAATAATCCATCAATAAAACGTTAAAACTAACGAAAATATTACGACTTAACCTAGCCAATCGTCAACTTATTTTTTATTTTTTAAAAATTCTTTTGCGGCGGCGAAAATTCCTTGCGGCGAAAATTCCTTGCGGCGAAAAGTCCTGCGGCGAAAAGTCCTGCGGCGAAAGTTCCGAACGCGCAACAAACCATGCAACACATTCTTATCTCAAACACTATCATACCATGCAAACTACAGACATGCAATGAAGAGAGTTACAGACATGCAAATAAGGAGAGAGAGAGAGAGGAAAAAAAAAGGAGAAAGAATAACAAAAAGTGGATGTATCATAACGCTCTGGGTTAATGTTACTATTGTGCTGTAGTAATACGGCTTTCCACTCCAAGCCAGGTTAATCTTTTAAATAACATGGGCTGGACCTGTAAATCAAACTAACTTTTTATGAGGTAGTTTTAGTCGCTTTATTCAAATTTGTCACTCATTTTTTGTGCAAACTATTGTAGAAAATAATAATAATAATAATACAAATATATACAGGTCCAGCGCCAGCCTATTTGGCGCCCTTAGCAGGACTGCAGCTGGCGCCCCCACCCACCTCCCACTTCACGATTGGGTTTGCCCACAAAGTAATCAAGGTACCATATTGAAGAAACTATTTGCCTTACACTGATCTATTTTAATTTGCTAATACATACATTTATTATAAAATTATAAAATCATTTCACAGTTCAAGAAAGTGTCATGACCAATCAAAACAGCGAGTAAAGCGAGGCATATGTAGTAACAAATCAGAAGGCTCAAAAGTGCTAAAATATGCGTGCAAAAAGGACATATCTACTGTTTTTTCCAAGCAAGAAGGGCATATGTCACATAAAAACAGTTATTCGCTTATTGACGACTCCCGGAACTCATATTAAGCCGTAAATAAGCCGAGTCGCTTATTGACGACTCCCGTCTGTGCGCGCAACATTTTTAAATCGCTTATTTACGACTCCCGTCCCTAAAGGGTTAAAGGTCGTGATAGTGAAAGTTCTATAATGACCCAATAAGATGAATAAGTTAATTATGTAAATATCAGTCAAGCTAAACTGGTGTACATACGTCGTACAACCTTTCATCATTTGTCTATGCTTCTCATTCCTTCATTATTTTTTTCATGTTGTTCTTACATAATACTATCAGACGTGCACAGGGCGGGAGGTGCTGGCGCCCACCAGATCTTTGGCGCCCTTAGCATTTACTAACCTCGCCTAATGGAAGCGGCGGCCCTGAATATATATATATTGTATTTGTAGTCGGGGGTGGTATGACGTCATATTACTCTGCGACTTAATTAGTTTGTTGGTTTCTGTTCTCGCTATTTTTTTCTAATTGGATTCAGTTTGGTGGTGTTTGTGATAGAATTATGACGTGCCGTTCGTGTGGTTTCGACTTTGAGAACTTGATTCGTCATGCGCCCTAGATGACTAATTAAATGATTAATTGAATGCCCGGTTAAGTTAAGTGAATGCCCGGTCAGGTCAACTGAATGCCCCGTTAGGTCAACTGAATGCCTGGTTAGGTTAATTGAATGCCCGGTTAGGTCAACTGTACGCCCTTGATGATTGGTTAGGTTAAGTCGTGATATTTTCGTTAGTTTAAACGAAAATGACGAGAGCAAACTTTTCTGGTTAATTTTGAGGTGTTTTGCACGTTTCCTGTGGTAATCCGTCGTTTACGAGATCTCGTAACATGAACATGCTAGGTTATGCTTTATTTTATAAAATGTAGTCAAAAATACATTTTTCAAGTGTATTTTGGTGTGCTTTGTTCGAATATGACCTTCATTTCTTGTGCAAACGAACAGAAATACAGTTGTCATTGCAAGTCCCAATCACGTATTTCTGTTCATTTGCACAAAAAATTAAGGTGAAATTTAAACAGAGCACACCAAAATACACTAGAAAAATCTAGACACTGATTCAGGCGCATTTTGGTAGGCTGGCAAGGGGGCGAACCGCGAATGTAAACACCGACAAATCACGGTTAACTCCGTTAGAATCAATAACAGACACACACACATTGGCGCCTATCAGCCAGAAAATGTTCAGTATATTTCCTTTATTGTTGTAAGATTTCAATTTATGGATTAATCTTCTAAGCGGTACAGCGACTTTTAATTGAAGGGTGGAATACACTACTATATATATATTTGAAGTTTATTTGGTATTGTCAGCAAAGTTCTTTCATATATTTAATTGCCCCCCCCCATACATTAAGGAATAAAAGTTTAAGTCTTTGTTTCTAAGTCAATTAAACTTCATTGGGTAACATCTTTCCAAATAATTAAATAGCAGCGTATGTATAGGAAAAGTCCTAAGCTCTGCCCCCTGTATGATCGATCAAAGGTCACGTGTCTCCTGCTACTAGCTGGGCATATCTTTACCTTGTGTACTCAGTTGACCGTTGTAAGCCCTGGATCTCAGACGTGTATTTCCTCACGTAGACGAAAAATAGTGATGGCTACCTTTAATATTGCGTGTTCGACGTTTATGAAGTGGTATTCGGTAAAGACGGAAGATGTGGCGAATACTGAAAGACGCCCTAGCCCTCCCTCCTTAGCGACTTTATAGGCTGCATTGAACCGTGCAAAGCTTCAGGAACAAGATATTCAAATGCTGTATGGGTATTCTGGCGATAGTTATCCCGAAGTAATGCTGAAGAGAGAAATTATTTAGAGTAAATCATATTAAATCCATTTATTGAATTGTAGAAGGTGCAATTAAATGGGGCTCTTTTCCGTTCTACCCCAGCCACAAAAAATGAAATTATATATTATTTTCTACTGTAGTTTTACTTGCTGAATTCAATAATATATATCTTATTTTGGAGAAATTAATAACAAAAGAGTTATAGTCCGTTTATTTTATTTAAAAGTAGAGATTGCATTTAAGATTTCAATAAAAATGTCCTTTCCTTTTTGTCTTCTCCTCCACAGAAATTCACATAAATAAGAATCTATCATATTTCTAGATGTTCCCCAATGTCACTTGTTCCTTTGTTTAGCAAAATCAACTGTACGCCCTTGACGATTGGTTAGGTTAGGTCGTGATATTTTCGTTAGTTAGCCTTATAATGTTAACTCACGAAGACTGGGGTAGAACGTTATTTCCTTAACTATGTTTATGAAATTCCATTTATCCATAACAATATCTACAAAAGAGAGAAAAAAATTAATAATTATAACCATAACTAATTAAAGCACGAATACTTTCTCCCAAATAAAATATATATTATTGAATTCAGCAAGTAAAACTACACTAGAAATTGTTGCTGGGGTAGAACGGAAAAGATCCTTAAATGGGTTATACCATAAATTCCAATTTTAGAAATACGCATAGAAAATGATATTTATTGGGCATGCCAGAGGAATACATTTAAAATTAAAAATATCCGCGTTTGACACTCAATTTTGATACTTATACCCTTAAACAATAGAGACTGAACAGGTTAAATGAATGTATTCGTTTAACTCTACGATGAAGAAGGACTTAATAGACCTTCATGTTAGTATACTCATGTTTTCAACTTGGTTAAGCACTATATATATAAATATATAAATATATATCTCGAAGCATTTCATAATTCTTTATTGCTGGATATGAGACCCCAATCTTCTACGTTTTAAAATGTGTTTGTGACTATACGCTGTATTAGAAATCGAATCCTCAAGGCAGTGTTTAATTCGAGAATTGCAATGAAGAAAATTTACTTTAATATGTTCCAAAAGCTGGTTTAAAATTGCATTAAATATAATGCAGTAATGTTGAAGAGAGAAACTATTTAGACTAAATCATATTAAATCCATTTATTGAATTGTAGAAGGTACAATTAAATGAGTCATACCATAAATTCCATTTTTTAGAAATACGCATAAACAATGATATTTACTGGACATGCCATAGGAATACATTTAAGGTTAAAAATATCCGCGTTTGACACTCAATTTTTAAACTTATACTCTTAAACAATTGAGACTGAACAGGTTAAATGAATGTATTCGTTTAACTCTACGATGAAGAAGGACTTAATAGACCTTCATGTTAGTATACTCATGTTTTCAACTTGGTTAAGCACTATATATATATATATATATACAGTATATCGAAGCATTTCATAATTCTTTATTGCTGGATATGAGACCCCAATCTTCTACGTTTTAAAATGTGTTTGTGACAATACGCTGTATTAGAAATCGAATCCTCAAGGCAGTGTTTAATTCGAGAATTGCAATGAAGAAAATTTACTTTAATATGTTCCAAAAGCTGGTTTAAAATTACATTAAATATAATGCAGTAATGTTGAAGAGAGAAACTATTTAGAGTAAATCATATTAAATCCATTTACTGAATCGTAGAAGGTGCAATTAAATGAATTAGACCATAAATTCCATTTTTTCATAAATACGCATAGAAAACGATATTTATTGGGCATGCCCGACTAAAACTTAAAATCTAGTTATATTAATATTTTTTGCACCAAAATTAAAAAATAATGCAGCAATGTCGCGGCAGGGCTGCAAGTAAATGAGGAAAAATGAATAAGTTATCCCTAATTTAATTTCTATTTTGTTTTAAAAATGCTATTAATGCTTTTGATGTTATAGTTTAAGGATAAAATTGTGTATTATGGTGAAAATTTGTTTTTGTATTAAACTTAGTTTATCTTATTCGATTTTTTGTTTAAATGAGCGCCCACCAAACGCCGAATTGGCGTAGTGCACGAGGAGCTCACTCGAAAAACTATTGGTGTTGCCTTTTTTTTTTTTTTTAGATCTTGTCGGTCTACTCCTTGGGCCCATAAATGTATGTTTTCTTAATAGATCTGTCTCTTGGGTCGTATTTAGAGATATTGTCGATCTACCAGGAGCTTGTAAGAGAAGCGATGGTTGTGTAATACTGCTTCATCACCAATCGTCTAAGTTTCCACGCTTGGTTGTAACCCTCATATCGGTTACGTGGTGTTGATGGGATGAGCTTCTAAAAGTCTATACTTAGACGATTGGTTGTAGCCCTCATCTCACCATGTGCTGTTAATGGGATGAGCTCCTAAAAGTCTGTAATTAGATGATTGGTGATGTTTTTTTTTGTGTGGTGGTTGTGCTCGTATATATTTTGCTATTGGGGTTTGCATGCATCTGTTTATATATATATATATATATATATATATATATATATATATATATATATATACCTTGGTTAACCTTTGGTTAGCTTCCGCCCGAATTGTTCATTCTGACGAAGGTCAAGCTTTTCACTCCACCTTAGACCTACAGTTTAACGTGGAATCCGAACCACGCCCCATCAGCAGCCCAGCGTCTTAACCACTAGGTCACCTAGGGTATCTATTTATCGACCAACCACTTTCATTATTGTGTGGAAGGATGAACTGCTGGGTTTTGCTGCGCGCCCGCTGCCGTCGGGTCTCGAACCCGGGACCGATGGATTCGTTGTCAGCGACGCTAACCACTACACTACCGATTCGCCTTCCACTACACCACCGTGGCGCCTCCACTCTGTGTGTGTGTGTGTGATAATAGGGGCTTTATGGGCGGATAGTCGGGGGGTGTATGTGCGTTTTAATTCGTTCGAAGGTTATTAATATATACAGGCCATTTATGCCTTCTAAGCCAACTAGCTGATTAGGACCTAAAAGACAGCGGGTGCTCAGATGAACTCATTATGCGTCTGGCTGGAGTCAGGCGAACATGTCTCTCCTTTGGTTAAGGCTTAGGTTAGGGTTTCCCTTTGGTGGGTGAGGACATCCCACCTTCTCCCTCAAAGACCCTCCTCCTTCTCCTTTCTCTCCCTCTCTTAGTTTAAGGTTACCTCTTTGGGGCGAGGTTATCCTCCCTTCTCCCCCCAAAGCTCCCTCCCCCTCACTGCAGCTTTGGGAATAACCCCTCCCCCTTGTTTCATACCCCCCTCCCCCTTTGCAGCATTGACTTGTTGCAAGACCCTTCCTCCTTTTGTTGCATAGCCTTTTTGCAACATTCCCCCTTCCCCTTTGCAACAGTGATCAACATTTAAAATTGCTCTGCACTCGTCGATTTTGCGGGCATACTACTAACGAGCATCAAAGAGGGTGACCAATTTTTTAGACGTAGCCAACACAATTCAGCTGCTAAATACCATCCAACAAATACAAAGTCAGCTGACAAGTATAGGAATCCGAGAGCCGGACAGAAGGCACGCACAAAGACATTTCATGCGTTATCGGAACAGGTACCGACAAAGATAAAGAGAGGCAAATTCTCGGAGGATCACAAGGCAACGAAACCGGTACCACGATTGGAAAACGAATCGGAACCACATGTATGTAAAATCGATAGAGAAAAAATAAAAATAATCCTAACCACCATTCGGGGACTTAAATCAAACCATTCCTCGGACAAAGTTTTATACCTGAAAGGACTCATGCAAGAAACCGGAGCAGACTTTGCATGCTTCACGAAAACCCATCTAAAGGACTGTCAGAAGAACTGTGAAAACTGTGAGTTCTGTGTTGACCCCCGAACACGCCAACTTCAAAATTCTCAGATTCCATTACAGAGGTCAGAAACTGAGTAAAAAATCTACATTCTCCAACCCCAAATATTTTTCCCTTTGGTGATTTCAATTTTCCATTAATGAAATATAATATAAAAGGATAGGGAAAAATATATGTATACACCAGAACAAGGGGGACACACGGGAAGACCAGGAGCAGGTAAAAATGCTACTAGCTTTAGCCGATGAATTTATGTTAACACAAGAAATAACACAAAACACAAGAAAAAACAACTGCCTAGATTCGGTATTCACAAAAAACAGCAACCTAATTGATAACGTAGAAATATCCCCAACTATAATATCGGATCACAACATTATTGAAATAACAACCAATATAAAACAAAAGGAAAGGAATGAACACAAAAAAGACAAAAGAACAAATTCGAAATTTTTAATTTTCACTTCAAAGCTGTAAACTGGGAAGGTGTTACATCCAGTATGGAAGTAATAGATTGGAAGACCATCTTCAAGGACAAGACAACAGAAGAGATGCTAATGACCTTAGAGGAGAAGACGGTGGCAATTGTGGAAAGACATGTCCCAAAAATACAGCAAAGAGGAAAAAGAAGCAGGTTCGAGAGACAAAAGAGGTCATTGTTCCAAAAGAGAGAAAGAGTGACTGTAAAATTAAGTAACTGCAGTGACAACAACATCAGAAAAATATTAAATGCTAAACTGCAGAGTATAGACTGCGTCATATAAGAACTAATTGAGAAGCATAAAGAAAAAGAAGACGACACTATAGAAGCGATAAAGGTTAACTCAAAGTACTTCTATAATTTTGCAAACAGGAAGTCGAAAAACCATACGACTATCTGACCTTTGAAAAATTTAGACAATGCTTTATCTGATGATCTAACAGAAGTAGCTGACACATTAAGAGTTCAGTACGAATCATCTTTCAGTACCCCAAAAACTGACAAACTGATATGTGATAGAAACGCGTTCTTTGAAGAAGAACTACAAGGGAAAAGTATAACGGACTTCGACTTTACGACAGATGATATTACACAAGCTATAGGGAAACTAAAAGCACACTCGGCGGCAAGATCGGACAAATCGAATGCCACACTGATCAAAAACTGCAAGAATGCAATCGCTGACACGGGTTAAATACCAGGCATCCTGAAGAGAGCGAGCATAGTCCCAATATACAAAGGAGATCGATCCGAGGCAAAAAACTATAGGCCAGTGTCGCTTACATCTCATCTCACTATAATATTTGAAAAAATAGTTAGAAAAAATCTGACTTTTTTGAAACTCAGAAAAAATTCAATGATAACCAACATGGATTCCGGTCAGGCAGATCATGCCTATCACAACTAATGGAACACTACAACAACAGTATTGACGCACTGGAATTAATGAAAACTGTGATGTAACACACACAGACTTTGCCAAAGCGCTTGACAAGTGACCGTGGAATCATAATACATAAACTGAAATATATGGGAATAACAGGAAAAGTAGGGAAATGAATATATAATTTCCTTAGTGAGCGGCGGCAAGTCGGTACAGTTCAAGGAATATCTTCATCAGAATCAGAGGTTCTCAGCTCACTACCACAAGGAACAGTATTAGCTCTACTACTCTTTATAATCATGCTAACTGACATAGATGAGGACATTACAGAGACAGCACAGTAACATCCTTTGCCGATGACATAAAGATCAGTAGAAAAATAAGAAACTCAGAGGATATAAGATCTCTACAAACCGACACGAACAGAATCTACAAGTGGATGGAAGACAACAATATGAAGTTTAACACTGAGAAATTTCAATTGTTAAGGTACGGAAAAAGAGAGGACCTAAAGTCTATGGAACACTGTACTCCAAATGGACAAGAAATTCAGAGAAATTCTAAAGGAAAAGATTTAGGAGTTGTAATGATTGATGATGCGAAATTTGAAACACAAAATAAGATAGTAGTAAAGAGAGCAAAGAGAATAACTGGGCAGATACTGAGAACCTTTGAACGAAGGGATAGGAATATAATGATTCCTCTATTGAAAACAGTGCTTATACCCAAGTTGAAATACTGCTCGGTCCTAACATCCCCATATAAAAAAGAAGACATTAGACAGCTAGAAGGGATTCAGAGAAGCTTCACAGCCAAGATCAAGGGGTGCAAAGTACTAAATTACTGGGAAAGGTTACGTGAATTAAACCTATATTCATTAGAAAGGAGAAGAGAGAGAGAGACACCATTATTTACACTTGGAAAATAATGGAGAAACTATCCCCTAATCTTACTCTGAATCATATAACCCCTCTAAACACTATGCTACGACTGTGTCGTGTTCCCAAATTAAAGGCTAGACAGGGAACATCCTTAACCCTGAAAGAAAATAGTTTTGTTGTGAGAGAACCAAGACTATTTAATCAGTTGCCCAAAGAACTATGGAATACGAGGGGTGTTGCGGTGGACATCTTCAAAAGAAGATTAGACGCCTGGCTCAGAACAATCTGCGATGAGCAGGTCTATGTGAGGTGGAGATTACAAGAAACGAACTCTCTACTTCACCAGGCCAACTCGAGAAGAGGGGCGACAAGCTTGACCTTCGTAAAATGAGGAATCATCGGGCAGAACACTTGAAAGGTTGAAAGGTACAGTATATATAGGCATTCGAACAATATTAAAATTGCATTAAATTTAAATATCACATACAGCCGAATTCTAACGACCTTTCAGTTATGTTCTTAAAATCAGCATCGTGTGTTATTTGTAATTATGCTGAATATAATGATTTATCATTGGAACAATGAAATGCATTTTATGAGTGTTTAAAGTTTTGATCTGATTGATTTTTTGGGGATTTCAGAATTAAGATTTTAGCAACAATGATTATCGAAATTCAAGATTTGCTGATTGCTTTTACCAAACACTAAATATCATTTATAGAAAAAAGTATCAAAATAATAAACAAGATTCTAATTAACTAATGTGATTAAATTCTCGAAAATCCTTTCTGAGATCATCATCATGATGAATAATTAGTTACTACAACCTCTTTTATAACTGAAAATTGAAGACATTTTAATTAAAAATTGGAGTTAATATGAATCTTTTCAGAGAGAGAGAGAGAGAAAAAAATTCATTTTGAGATTCCTTATTAGCTGAAGAAGATTAATTTAGCCAATTTAGAGTAGTTTCACATGATGCGCGGAAGTATTAAGTATTAATATATATTTATATGAGAGCTCCTCAGTCGAACTTGTTGAACGAAATCATAAGCAGTTCAAACTAGTTAGTAGTAAATGGAAATTTCTCGGATGACCACATACAGGACAATGAAACATGAATGTGAAATACATAAAGGGCAAAATGAAAAATAAAAGGGATCCTAATAAGTCTTCATGAAGCATTTTTTAAAGAATGCCAAGGAAAACTTTAAATATATACAGTAGGGTGGTTCTTACAAATATAAAAAAATTTCGATATTAAATTTTCCAGGCTCACAACCCATAATTAGGTACTCTTGAATGAATGAACTTATCTCATAGAGTTCCTTCTATTTTAGAGAATATTTAGGGGTTGCGCAGGCTTAATAAAATTTTGTATTTCATGGGTAATTTTTTAAAATTTTATCAAACGGAAACTAAAATAAAGGATGATTAATAAAACAATATAAATGACGAATACTTTAAGAAAATAAACATAAATAATCTTCGCGGTATCTCAAATATGCTACCAAAATTTAAGTAAATCTCCATGTAAAGTAGGATCATAAAACTAAGTGTTCTTTTAAAAAAACATAACATCCCAAAACATGATAAGCAAAAAACAATATATTCTTCATATTACAAGAAATAAAAACAAAATATTTTTAATGTTACAAGAAACCAAAGCAACATATTTTTCATATTACAAAAAAAGTGTTATTGAATATTGAACTCAAGTGTGCATTTTCTGCTGTCAGGATATTTTCGACGATGATTAGCGACAACCTGCATCAGATACTGCAGTTGCTCCTCGTCGTGAGTTAATCGGCAATTAAACTGTTCAATGAGAGCCACTGCTCGTTCAGCATTATCATTAACAACTTTTATACCTTTCACAATGCTACATGCATATTTGTAACTATCATGAACAGTCCAGAATAGAGGATCTTCATTAAGGAATTCGTCTGAAATGTCCAAACTTCTGAAAAACTTAACTGAGTTTTTCGATGTTAAGTCAACAAGGCTGACCTGAGCATTATGTGGAAGCTCGATCCGCTTTGGACAATCATCACTTCCTTCTTTGGTCCTCATGGCCTGAACCATCTCACGCTTAACGCTTACAGGAACGTCTTCGTCGAATAATGCAAGGGGCAGCATTTCCTCTGACAGATACCAGAGATGTGAGCTGAATTTTCTAATGGCAGCTTCTGCGATGATCTTATTTGGGTATCTTTGAAGTTTCTTAAGGAGAATAAGGTGTTCATGCGGAGCAGATACAGAAACAGAAGCACGAAACCATGCTCTCATGTAAATTCGGACAGCAAAGAAAGAAATTTCGTTTAGGGCCCTTTCTTCTTTGGTAGTTAGTTGAAATTGACTCTGAAACAACCATACCTTGATGGAGTAAAGAACCTTAGCCATCCATCGGGCGTGATGCATAGCTCATGGAGTTTTAAAATGAATTTCTTTTCCATCCCAAGAGTTATGGCCCAAGAAAAGAAGTGCCAGCTCCAGGAATTCTTTGTAATCATCTCGAACTGTTCCTTCCTGTAGCATCTTGCAAGCAAAATAAATTAATGACCTCTTCTCTTCGTTGTCGATGTCATCTGCAGCCGTCTTATATCTGGACTGATCAATTTGAGGCCAAAACTTCTTGAAGCGCATGAATAATGGTACTTGAGGGCCAGAAGGTGCTCCAAAATAAGACCCGAAAACAGCTCCAAACACCAATTCCATAATATGATGACGGCATGGAAAATGCAGGAGGTTTTTCCCTAGTTTTTGCTCGAGGAGAACGCAAGTTCCTGCGCGATGGCCAGTATTTGAAGCGGTAGTGTCAAAACTCATCCCAACAACGGACTGCTCAAGCCCCCGCTTTTGAAGCTGGTTCACAAAAGCTTGAGATTGCTCTTCTCCTGTTCCGGAAGAGAGTTTTGGAACACCAAGGAGCTGACACGTGTCTTTGTTGGAGACTAAGACAAGGAGACGATGGACGTTGGCTTGACCAGTGAGGTCCGGGAGAATTTTTCCATCCCAATGAACAATGATAGGACAGTCAGTGTTGAACTCTCCCATTATGTGTTGAGCCGTTAAAGAGCGATGCTGCTGTCTATACCGCCTCGCACTAGAACGGTTAATAACTAGCTTCGATACGTCATGACCAAGTCCCTGTGCGGTAGCTGCCAACACGAAGGCTGCTGAGCGATCACTAACATTCGTGCGATCAAGGGTTGATGCTAGATTAGGAGTCATGATAGCGTTCGTTGCACGTCGACGTTTTGGATGTGAAGAACCACCTGCTACTGCACCGAATTCTTCCTTCTCTGTACCCGATTCCTCGGCATCACTGGAAACACTACTGTTATTTTCACTGGAAGAGCTTTCCAAATGTGCAGTTGAGGTTTTTGCTTTGTCCCGGGAAGCCACAGCAGCCTGATATTCCACATATTTGAGCCTCCGCTTGATAGCCGCTTCCTCCTTCCGAACAAGGACCATATCAATCCCAGCCATAGATCCTTTGCGACCAGGTTCTCTTTGAGCCAACAAGAAAGCTCGATCTTCAGGAAGTTTTATCATGGCAAGTGCGTTTTCATGAGCGATATCAAAAAGGTTTTTTGATTCTCTCGTGAATTCCTCTTCGTTCTTGATCTGCGTTTCTGACCTCCTTTTCATGCTTTTCTTTAGTCTCTGCCACTTAACAAATAATTTATTTAACTTTTCCATTGAGTGGCCTGTGCGTTTGATAGGAATTCGCGTTCGATTCTAAAACTTTTCTACGTCCCGAAGTACCTCTTTCAAACTATCTTTTACAGTTCTTTTTTCATTTTGGTGAAGATGAAGGAATACTGATAACACTTCACCATTCGAAGGCAATTTTGCCCCTATAAGTTTGTCCTGCCAGTGCTCCATTAGAAATGGAGTGTTAGGTTTAATCTTTGACATTGTGAAAACTACTTAATAACGCTGAAATGAATAAAAATTCCGATTAGATAACTCACACAATAAAAGTCAATAACCAAATAATGATCTCCGACTCATAATTGTTGATATTAATACAGTCACAACATAAACAAAACTCCGATGATAATCCGCAAATATTCACTTTACCAGAGAATGGAATGCTTACTGAATTTACACGTGACTTGTTAGTGATGTACTTTCGATTAAGTAAATATCATACATGCAGACTATGGTGCCATTATATAATTATGAAATTAATAAATGATGACTTAGGTTTACGAAATGTTCATCACTATTAATAAGTGGAAGAATGTATTTTAATTTTTTAAATGTTTATATATTTCTTGGTTACAGTATGTTCATTGAACTAATTGTAATAAAAATAAATAACTATAAATAATGACATTGATAAAATAAATAACATGTAATGTTTTAACTTGAACACGTTCATTAACCGCTACATGAAAAAACAAGAATTCAGTTTCCGACAGAAACGAACACACCAACACACCAGGACAGACTGAGGCTCTTTTGTTGGGAAGTGCAACGGCTTTGCGCGACTCCTTATAATAGAAGTAGATTCACAAAAATTCTTCGTAAGTATCTTTAGTAGGAGTACAATCTTTTCTCGGGTTGGGAGCGTGACAATTCAAAAGTTCATTTTTAAGGACCACCCTAATATACAGTATATGTACTGTATATTACGAAATGATCAAAAGGAATGAAGAAATGCAGGCTGTGCTGTATATATACACATGAAGATCATATGGTAGAAATACAGGGTGATCCGTTTGGGTATGGATAAAATAAAATTGATATGAAGTGGAAACAGTAACATTGTATAGTTTAATATTTGGCAAACAATGCCCACAAAGATGGTAGATTGTGACAAACCTAATTAGTCCTCAACATGACCCCCTTCCGGACACGACAAAGGTCATAACAAGAGGCTAATTCTTACGACCACCTGCATATGGTTTAGTGATAGACCCCGTTTCTTCAAATGTGCGGCACCACTGCACTATGGACTCGTATTTAGGAGCATTTTGAACACCATATACACGGCGAAACTCACGCTCTACCGATGTCACCCTCTCAAACTTAGCAAACCAAATGATACACTTCGTTGTTGTACATTCGCCGCCATCTTCGAAACTGGCATATGTCTCATAAGTCTGCCAGCAGATGGCGCTCGTAATCTGGCAGCGGATGGCATAGCCTATTACAAACTCTCACATTTTATGACCACACATGCACCAGATGAGCGCGGTATCACTTCTCGGTAGATTCTCACAGTGTTTTTATTTTATCCATACCCAAACGGATCACCCTGTAATACTAAGTAAATCAAACAGCTACGTAGAAATTTTTAGCAGCAAAATTGACAAATTAAATGTGCTACATATTAACAGTGTAATAACTAATGAAATTGCAATTCACGCTCTAAATTTTAAAAAAACTAAAACTCCAAATGGAATAAAATGTGAAAACCGTTTTCGGTAACTTAGGTTACCTTCATCAGTTGCAATATCAAATGCAGCGGCAAATTCTATCTTTTACTAGTGTGTATTAAGTATCAGTGAATTCGCGAAAATAATTTATTAAGTGAAATCCGGTGACATATAACGTGCACAAAGAAAAACAACATAAAATGAAAACAATTCGAACGGAAAAACAGCGTTCCAGAGATTTTTCACACTAGGTCTATAGGAGTGCCATAAACGGTCGGGACAAGCAGACGGAATTTGAAAGAGCCATAAATGGAAAGGTCAAGTTTTTTGCAGACGAAATTTAAGAAGCGGAAAGAATTAGATGAAATAAAGTAAAAGTGGAAAAAATACGAAGAAATGTGTGAATTGCTGTAAACTCAGAAAGTTAAATAGAGTTGGATTATGCCCAGTGGAATGCGCCGCGTACCAGCTCCGCGATTGCAGAAATGAAGTTGACCAGACCACGGGCTTAAAATGCATTTTATGCAATACTTTCATACATTACGAATACATGAACCTAGGAAGGAAAGACAGGAAAATGATGAACAGAATAAATAACAAACTCATAGGCCTTTATGGCTTCCTGCACGTCAAGTGCATGGATAAAAATGGGAATATAGTACAAAGGAAAATGTAAAATATGGAAATAGAAGAATCAAGTGCAGCATTTTTACCGACAGATAACCAGGAAACACCAGAAAATGCCCGCACAACCGAAAACGAGGTTCAGGAAAACACACTACAGGAAAGCACTCTACAGGAAAGTGCAAAAGTAGCCTCAGACGAAGAAATATTCCCTGCAAAAGAGAGAGATACCAGGAACACAAGAGAGAGAGAGAGAGAGAGAGAGAGAGAGAGAGAGAGAATGTCAGGAACACAAAAGAAAAAGAAAGAGATACGGAGAACACAAAAAAGAAAGAGATACCAGAAATACAAAAGAGAAAGAGAGAGCTACCAGTTACACTAATGAAAACACGCTTAAGACAAAAAGAACACTGAGTAAGGAAGAAGTGGTAGCGGAACAGAAGAAAGAAATCGAATCACATAGGACTTGTATGGAAATTAAACGACGGGCCATATGTGAATATTATAAAACAGGTCCGTGCAAATATAGTTCAAACTGCAGGTACAATCACCACAAAAAATGCTTCGATATGATGAGGAACGGAAGATGCAGGTATAGACCAAACTGCCACTTTTTCCACCCTCCTGTGTGCAGACAGAGAGAAAATGCCTAACTATGGATTGCCCGTATTTTCACATGAAGGGTACGTAAAGAAAAGGACGAGGAAGAACAGATCACATCCGAAATAGAAGTGTAGACACCGACCGGAAATTCCTTTCTTCACGTCCGCTCGCGTGATTTTGAAGGAGAGAGAAACAAGGATGTTTGTCTTCTCCCAAAAGGCCTGCGAAAAGTTAGCGTTTTCCGAGCCTATATAAGCCATAGTTCACTAAACTCGCCCTCACTTTGCTCGTTACTCCTCCTCGTAAATCTCCTCTTTCACGTAGCGGCGTTCGTCCTCAGCTGGCCTCAGTCCCTCAAGCAACACCTCAACAATACACGAAGCGAATCAACACTTGAGGCGACCTACAACTTCATCACTCTACCGGCGTCATCCTTCTGGCCATGGCTTCACTCATCCTTCACCACAATTCAATCGGCGCCCGTTCAACAACTATCTCAACAGGCCCTCAGCACATCCTCCTGCCGGTAGGCCAACACGTCTCCAGAGTTATCTACGGCGAAACGCAATACGGTCAAACTTCACGTAGGTCCTCAACGTTTTCAGACTTATCTACGGCGGAACGCGATACGGTCAAACTCCACGTAGGCCCTCGTCAGTCTTCAGAGTTATCCACGTCGAACGCAGGAAGGTAAACCTCCACGTAGGTTTCTTCAGTCTCCAGAGTTATCCACGTCGAAATCGCAGGTTGGTAAGCCTCTTGTCGGCCATCACTCGGCTTACAGTGTTTTGTTACGTCGTGCTAGACATCCAGGATTCAAAGCTGAAAAGTCCACAAACTCACCCTAATCGCGTAGGCTCTAACAGTGTCTTCATGACCGTTCAAACTGACTCTCCTGTGCCTAATCGCGTAGGCCCTAAAAAGTGTCTTCAATACCGTTCAAACTAACTCTCCCGTTAAGACCGCAGTAGGCCTATTCAAGTGTTGTACCAATACCGTAGTTTTGTATCACCTTGTTATTGTGTTCATTCATATAACTTACTTATTTTGCATTCGATTGTTTATGTGATCTTTTATGCATTTCATTTTTACCGACCTAATCCATTTACTGTACCATACCGTACTTTCATTATTTCAGTTATTATTAGCTTAATTACTTATTCTGTGTTCACCTCAGCATATCTCATTAGCATACCTGAATTAGTGTATTTACTTAACAATTAGACTGTATAACATTTCTTGTTGCTATTAATCAGTCATCTTTAACGTAGCATAAATACCGTTATAGAATTGTTAATCACTATAAATACCGTTGTAGAATTGTTAATCACTGTGAACAAATAATTTATTTATTTTCCTAACTAAACACAAAACAAAGTAATTTCTCTCTCCTTATTAAATATTGTTTGTTTGGGCTGTAGGCCCAAGCTGATGACCCCTCATTATTCATTTCAATTTAATTCATAAATTATAGTAAGCCAACTTTCTTGGCCACATCAAATTGGTGATTCGTAGGTCACTATAGAAGTAATAACGAGAGTAATGAAACATATATTTCAGAGGAAATAAGAATGATAAAAGCACAGCTAGCCCTTCTAACAAGAAAAGAGAGAACCTCGCAGATATATGCACTACAATATTACATACATCACTCCTCTATCCAACACCACCCACCGATAATACAACAACCACAGTGATATCAAAGGCCGCAACCCAAATACTCCCAAATGCAGCGGCACAACCAATAACACCAAACAGGAACCGACATCGACTAGGAAACAACCAGTACATAGGAAAACCGAACACGGAGATTAGAAACCCTGTAAATGTTTTATACATAAATATACAAGGCCTCTATACTGACCATGCAGGCGGCAGATTACAATACTTATGAAATTTAGCTACGAGAACGAGCATAGATATTATATGTCTAACGGAAACACACTTGCATAAATGCGAAAAAGGCAGTGAAAACGAAGTGGCTGGACGAGGGGGAGGGTGTTCTATCTAGGTGAAAAACACATACACATGTGAGGTGAAGGTAAATCAAACGGCTCAGTCGAAATTATTATTTTAGAATTAAAAGAACTGAACCTAGCCATTATGATCATTTACAGACCAGCAAACACCACAGAAAGGAAAACAAAACAGCAGAAAAAATAAAATTAAGCCAAAATACAGTACTTCTACACATTTGCAGAAAGGAAAATGCAGTGTAAAGAGAGCATTGGACTGTTGATTGACGAGGAGGGCAAGTACACAAATGACCTCCAAAAAATTAGCGAACTGTTCAGGGAACAATTTAACTCTGTGTTTAGCACCCATAAGTCCGAGATGGAAGTAGAAAACCCAGACGAATTTTTCGACATAGATACAAATCAGCCAAGAACAAATTCCGGCACAAACCTATTAATAGACTTCGAGTTCACGGAAGGAGGTGTAATTAAGGATTTATTACAGATGCAAGACAATTCGGCATCAGGGCCAGACACATGGAGTGCCACGTTTCTGAAGAAATGTAGAGAGAGTATTGCAAAACCGCTATACTTACTATACCTTATTTAAAGGTGGTAACAGAGCAATACCCAAGAATTACAGGCCAGTGGCTCTCACCTCACACCTTATAAAGTGCTTTGAACGTATAATTAGAGGCAAAAATACCAACTACCTAAAAGAAAAGAACTTCTACCCAAATCAACATGGTTTCAGGGCTGGAAAGTCATGCTTATTGCAGCGATTAGACCACCAGGAGAAAATATTGGAAACATTACGTCGAGGACAAAACATAGATATATACTGACTTTGCTAAAGCCACCGGTAAATGTGACCATGGCATTATAGCACACAAACTTAAGAATACAGGAATTACTGGAAAGCTAGGTAGATGGACATGATAAATGGTAATGGTAAATGATAAACACTAAAGGTTTTTCTTTTTCATGATGTTAGCCCGACGTGGGCAACGGGTCACTCGCAAAAAGGCCCCAAAATATAGCTTCCCTCACCAGCTATCTGCCAAGAAGATAGGATCCAGCTTTGGGACAGGATCTAGGGTTTAAAGCAGCCTAACTCCACTACATTAAGAACCTCAATATAACATACTTGTCAACTCTCACGTTTTTAACGTGAGATGCACCCTTTTTACTTCAAACTTACGCTCTCACGCTTGGAACTTGAAATCTCACGCTTTTTGAAGGATCTAACATGGTTCTATTCCTGTGGATTTTACAAATAATATTTACCCTCAGAGAAAATTAAAAAAAAATAATCAGAAAGTCCTTTGAAGTAAGTATTGCAATTCTCTATTGTTAGGAACATTTTAACTACATTTTCTTACAGTCTAGCGATTTTTGAGGGTAGATCTAGTGAAATTTATAAATTTGAGTTCGCAACTCTGTTGCACTTTCTTTTGTTTAGAGTAGCGGCAACCGAACACGTGTGGGAAAGGTGAGTGACAGTGGATCTGAATCCGAAGGCCCCTCTGACGCTAAGAAAAACCCCTAGACCCCCCACCAGGCTTCGCCATGGACCTGTGAACCATGGACCCCCCGCGACACGCTATCTCATACTTTCCTTCAGTTTGGGGTTGACAGCTATGATATAAGCAAGAAACTCGTTGCTTGACGAGATATAGGACAACGCCAAAGATGACGACAAAGAGGTCCTTGAAATTGTACATGTAGGAAATACATAAATATACCTATGGCAAGTTTTACAACAACTTACGGTGAAGGGTGGTTAATACAGTATATGCCACCTCTAGGTGAGTTTCTCGGTGAGTTCACAGATGAAATCAAGGATGAGTATGGCGATAATGCATACGCGGACTCATTTGTTTCAACTGGTCTGAAAACTTACAGTATACGGGTCAAGATCGGAGACGAGTTCGAGTACATTGTGAAACCGAAGGGTATTACTTTAAACCCTGCAAACTTGGAAATGGTGAACTTCACATCTCTCAAGGAGCTGGTGTGCCTGGATGATGTTGAAGAAGATGGTGACAATGCCGTGTCTCCTCATCTGGTTGTGGGAACTCATAATTTCCGTGCTCAGAAACTGAGTGGTGTAAAAGAACTTAGAAGGAGGAAGGTGCGTAGGAATACATGCTGGAAGCGGTATCAAATACCTTGTCCTTATGATACTGTGCCCTTTGGCTACCTGTGGTTAGTGATTAATCGTTGTATATATTTTTAAGTTTTTTGTCTTTTTAAAAATTACTATTTACTTATTTTAAAAATTATTATTCAAAAGTTTTAATTGTTATTTACTTATTATTATTATTATTACTGAACGTTTATTTACATTTAAGTATTTAAGTATTTTTTTTTACGTTTTTAAACTGTGCGTATCATTTCCTTTTACCCTTTGAATGAGTAGGTGTGTGCGTGTGTGTGTGTGTGTGTGTGTGACATTCTCATCTGGGCAGGATGTATAGACTCTTCCTACTATACGATGCGCGCACAAATAGCAGCGCTTGATTTGGTTTTCGTGTCTCTGGACACGGAGTATAAGCTCCGCAGCTCCGCAGCTCCGCGCACAAGCCGATGTCATCATCATTGCGTGTTGTGTTTAATCTTGTTAGTCGTTCGCAACCATTGTTAACTTGGACGCATATTCATCTGTTGAAGAGTTTTATTTCTAATGAACTACGTGTGTTTATACCCCTCACCCAAATTTAATTTTTTAACAACGATGACAGCCTCTGATATTGCTTGCAGTATCTTTCTAAAATGGTACTCAATGAAATCTGAGGATGAGGTGAATATTCGTCGGGCATCCTTTCACGCGTCTTTTGAAGTTGTTAAATCGTCCTTAATTCACGCGAGGATAACGAAACAGTATATTGAAGCGTTTAATGGATATTCTAACCGAAGCAATACAGGATATCGTAATGGAAAGGACGTCTTGGAGTATGTATCCAATTTAAACTGTGTAAAAGAATACGCACAATGTGATTTCAATGAATCAATGCTCAGTGAAGAAAACCAGAGACTCTGGATTGCGAAATTGGTTGACGAATGGTATGAGAAATCTTACCACGTCATGCTACATGTCACCGATTACACCCCAGCAACAGCAAAAGTGACTAGTGAGATTATTGTTAAAGGATTGTGCACCTGTTTAACAGAACTTGGTGACGAATACCTTTTATCCCCCAGAGTGGAACAGTATGGTCACGCCTATTTATCGAATAGAGTGCCACAATGTTAATTGCTTATTCTCGAATCATTTAATGTGACACGTCATTTTGTGTAAATATTTTTCGCTGTCCGAAACTGTTTCCATGTTGTTGCATATCCTTTCATGATTCGTCCATCGCGTTTGTGTCGCCGACCTGGCATCAGTGGGTGTCCCCTCGATCCCAGGTCGCATGACTTATCACTAGGTCAGACTCACGATTTAAAGCGTGCATCCAGCCTCACACGGGTAACTGAGCTTGGAGCGTCGTGACGTGCTATCCACAAACCTCCTCACAGTAGCAGCAGTACCTCCAAGAAACATCAACGTCTAGACTCTAGAGTAACAAAGAAAGGTGGAGCTAACGCTAAGCATGATCTTTAACGCTCAGTACGACGTGACGATTTCCAAATCAGTGTGTTTGAACGTAGCAGTAGCGTGATTATGTGCTCGAGACAAAATGTAGATGTACAGACGACTCCGCCAAACGTAGTTATTTATTTGAATGTTGACGAGATGGTGAAAATCTTTATGTTGGTTGAGAAGTGGAGGGAGGAGAATTATAAAATACCAGCTATCGCGAGTGCCACAAGAGTTACGGTGAGTGACACCTCCTTCACATTCTGTTATTTGTATGTTAACTGTGAGTCATGATGCAACTCATCCCTGCGTTGATATAAGATTGATGTGGAAAAGTAATCTAAAAACTTACAGTACAAACCCACTTGGCATCGATTCATCCTCGATAGACTATTTGAAATAGCTGCCTTCCTCAACCTCAAAACATTATTAGGTGCACGCGCAGATGATATATATTATTTTTATACCATCCTTGAGCATGCCTACACTGTATTAATCGATGATTTTATGAAAAGCTGAGATGAGCAAGGCGAGAATGGGTTAAAACAAAGTAAATATTTAGGAGACACTTCCCAGAGAAGCATCATTCACTTTGGTACGCTGGTCTTGAGCGCTACAAACCCTCCTTCACCTTCAACGTTCATCTGGCGGAATTATTTCTATATATAAAAAGCGACTGTCGTCACGCTTTAGAGGAATTCCTTATGCATCGATATGAATGCTGACTTGTATTCACTTGTAAAAACTAGTGAAAAGAGAATAAACGAACGCTTAGTGCGCCTTCAATATAGTTTGATATTTCATAATAACGGTGTGATAATAAACCATCTTGTACTCGAGCAAGTTTTTGTACCTACTGTGTGCGCTAAAAGATCAAGAATCATGAACATTTCACAGCCAATTCTAAAAAAGGAACAAAAATAAGCCAAAACGACTTTAAGGGCTTGTATGATATATCGAGTATAGAAAGCCTCATACATTAAGCGAGTCATTATTACTACAGAGAATCGCTTGCATAATTCGGAGCAGTGAGAATGTATCTATTTCTACATTATTCATAAGGTTACTAATAAAAACAAAATATAGTCTCTTGATATGTTAATAAATATTGATTGCATGTGTTATTATTTCTAATTTTATGTTGAATGTATCATAAAGTTATGAAAATGTAATTAATTCAACCATTATTTGTAATTTACTGCTAAAAATAATCTCATCACATGTTAATAAATACTGATTGCAGATGTGTTTCTATTTAATCCTTATTAATTTTTAAAATATATCAATGTAATGCGATTGAATTAGAGGTTTGTTTGCTGAGTTAGTCGACTATGAGTTATAAAAGATGAATGGAAAGAAACCACTAGATCCTACAAATGATCTGAAATGCTGTAGAAGGGTTCGGTGCAGGGTTGGCAAGAAACCCACTTTTTTTGAAAAAGCCCAACCCAGGTGGGTTTTTTCGGGTTTTTTCACCTAAAACCCGAAAAACCCCGGGTAAAATTGGGTTTTTTCATATGTCCATATGGTAGTTCATATTAGACCTACCTATTCTTATTTTTATAATAATACTGTACTGTACCGTACACTATTAATATAACATTTGTCTTGTTTTTAGCAAAAAGGTTGCCTTCCAGGCAATTAAGCATAAAAAGTTATTATTTTCTCAGATTGAGCTTCACAACAAAATTTGGAAAACATGGACCAATTTGAACTAAATTTGGTGTGGTAAATTATCCTATTTGTTAGGCTATACTTCCTATGGAAGACAGGCCCCTGTGTCTTCTGCTGGAAGTAGATGAATTACAGTTCCCAAAGGGAACTTAATTCAGTTAGTTATATCTATTTAATTCATATTACTGAATATTTTTTCTTTTATTTCACAGTTAAATAAAACAAACTGGCAACAGCATATTTATCTTTACTGCTAGCCTACAGAATTAGTCTGTTTGAAGTTATAACTGCATTAAATAATGCCAAAGACCTTTGGATCAGGAAGAAAATCAGGGCATGAATGGAGTGAAGTCAATATTATTGATGGGACT
>JAJOZX010000559.1:610000-680000 GCA_023014485.1 Bathynomus jamesi
TTTCCACTGCAACTCCCTTCGTGTTTCTTAGGTCTTTGGGCAACTGATTAAACAGTTTTGGTCCTCTCACTACAAAACTATTTTCTTTCAGGGTTAAGGATGTTCCCTGTCTCGCCTTCAATTTGGGAATACGACACAGTCTACCGCTTCTACTTTCAACCGTTGTTTGGGGAATTATGGGATTCAGAGTAAGATTAGGAACTAGTTTCTCCATTATTTTCCAAGTGTAAATAATGGTGTATCTCTCTCTTCTCCTTTCCAGTGAATATAGGTCTAGTTCTCGTAACCTTTCCCAGTAATTTAGTTCTTTGCACCCATTGATCTTGGCTGTGAAGCTTCTTTGGATCCCCTCCAGCTGTCTAATGTCTTCTTTTTTATATGGGGATGTTAGGACCGAGCAGTATTCCAATTTGGGTATTATCAGGGTTTTCAGTAAAGGAATCATTACATTCCTTTCCCTTCGTTTAAAGGTTCTCAATATCTGACCCGTTATTCTCTTTGCTCTGTTTACTGCTATCTTATTTTGTGTTTCAAATTTCGCATCATCTGTCATTACAACCCCTAAATCTTTTGCTCTGGAATTTCTTCGAATTTCCTGTCCATTTGGGGTATAATATTCCTTGGACTTTAGGTCTTTTCTTTTTCCGTACCGTAATACTAGCTGAAATTTCTCGGTGTTAAACTTCATATTGTTGTCTTCAGTCCACTTGTAGATTTTGTTTATGTCGGTTTGTAGAGATCCTATGTCTTCTGGGTTTCTTATTTTTCTACTGATCTTTGTGTCATCCGCAAAGGATGTTACTGTGCTGTGCTGTCTCTGGTAACGTCCTCATCTATGTCAGTTAGCATGATTATGAAGAGTAGTGGAACTAATACTGTTCCTTGTGGTACCGAGCTGGACCTCTGATTCTGATGAAGATACTCCTTGTACTGTAACGACTTGCCTCCGCTCACTAAAGAAATTATATATTCATTTCCCTACTTTTCCTGTTATTCCCATATATTTCAGTTTATGTATTATGATTCCGTGGTCACACTTGTCGAACGCTTTAGCAAAGTCTGTGTATAGTACATCATAGTTTTCATTACTTTCAAGTGAATCAATAATGTTGTTGTAGTGTTCCATTAGTTGTGATAGGCATGATCTGCCTGATCGAAATCCGTGTTGGTTATCATTGAATTTTTTCTGAGTTTCCAAAAAGTCATAGATTTTCTGTCTAACTATTCTTTCAAATATTTTAGTGAGATGAGATGTAAGCGACAATGGCCTATAGTTTTTGGCCTCGGATCGATCTCCTCCTTTATATATTGGGACTATATATATATGTATATATATATATATATATATATATATGTACTGTGTGCATATGTATATATAATGTGTATATATATATATATTATATATAATATATATATATATATATATGTGTGTGTGTGTATATATATATATGTTAACCCCTCCGTCTATGGCCTGGGTTGGTTCGAAGTCGACGGGAGTTCTAGTTTGGTGGCAGCAACGGGGGTATTATTTGCAGTAGTTTTCTTTTATATTACTCTCCGAGTTCTTCTATAGTGGCTCGGAGGATTCAGGGAGGCTTACTAAATTCTCTGAAGATTCCGGACTCTTCTTATAGCGTATCCGGAAAGTTTAATGACTAAGTTCTTCTGAAGAGAGCAAGGCTCGAAGGAGAAGATAAAGACTATCTTTTACTTGTAATTTACTGCTAAAATGTACAGGTAGTGCTCAGCCTCTGAATTAGCTTCTGAATAACATATGGAAGATTTTATTTGGGTTTGTATACCCCAAAACTGTTAACATCATTATTATTAAATGTTGAAAAGGCTGCATTATTTTGCACAATATTTGAAAATAAAGTAAATCTTTTAGCTGTGGTAAGGCTTAAACGAATAAACAAGATATTTGAAGGTGAAGCCATATTTTCATCTTAAACCGCGTATTTTCAGATATGATGCTATCATGATCTGCCAAGTTAACTAAAAGTGGGAATTGAACTATGCATCTTTACACTAAAATATGCATACGAGTAAAAACTAAAGGTTTAAGATTTACAATTAAATGCTTAGGCAAGACGTGACTTCATCTTTTATACGAAGAGAGAATGTATACAAAATATGAACATTGCAAAGCTTAAGCAGGATTCATTATTAAGCGAAATCTAAAAAAAATGATTAAGAGATTTAAAAGAAAAGACAAGTCACCAATTATATGGCAAAGTAGAAAGCAAATCAAAAATTTTATCCAATCTCGCGTTGGGCGATTTTCGTCCTTATGTTAAAATGAATACACACACGTACATACATTTGATTATAGTCATTATATAAAGTTAAATATATATACGAATATACAGGATTATATAAATACATGAACCATATAACATGAATTTTAAAATGGATACAAGAACTATATAAATGAATACAAGAATTACATGAAGAATAAGATAGTATAGGAATATGGGAATTATTTATGGTTCATTATTACAGGGCTCTTCTCTCTAGAATGATATTAATATAATAATGTAACATCCTAACTAATGCTAACTAGATGATAACTATGGGTTTATAATACAGATTTATATACACAACATAAGTCGGGTGGTTAAGTTTAGTTCACGTGGTCTGGGTACGCACTCTTGGTCGTGCATAAATAGTTTCATGTTGTTCTGTGTCTCTTGTTTTTCTTTGTTCCCAGAATGATCTTTTCGCCACAAATATACCGAGGATAATAGCACATACAATAATGATACTAACTGCAGATGTTGAGAAAATTGTTACAGGTTGTAGTATTTGTAAGAGGTTATTTTAGTTATCATCCGAAATTTTAAACCGGCTCAATTGATCATTCCAATCAGGGGCATGTAGCTCGGGTAGGATGGTTACAGGTTTTATGGAGAGATTTAAGATATCTATGACGGGTTTAAATTTAATTTGCGACGGGAAGGGGTATGAGTTATTAAGGGTAATCTTGTACGGGTTGTATATTTGGAGGGTTTTTGAACGCAAGGAGCAACCAATTGGTAGCCGAATAACCATAGGGATTGTAATGAGGGAATAATTCGACGGACACTCGAGAGTAGCGGCAGTCCTGTTCGCGAAAGAAACCCAGATGTCTGGTCCAATTCGTAGTTGGACGGTTTTAGGGGAATGAAATTTTTTAAATGAACATACCAGGGCATGCCGGTCACGAATTAAGTCGATAAAGCAAGACCTAGTACTTGGAAGAATAACTGGTTTGAGTGGAGGGCAAACGAGTTGTTTATTTGGTTGCGGGAATCGGCAATGCCGGACGTCGCTATCTGACATCATAAAATAGGCTGACAGATCTTTGGTGAGGAAAAGGAAGGTGGTACGGCGGGTAAATACAACCGATAGACATTAGAGTTGTTTCGGTAGGGTGTTGGGAAAGGGTGAAATTTATATGCGTCATAAGTGAGTACATCGAAAAATGGTATAATTATGAGGTATGTGTAGGGGCGTGGTCCATGTACAGTCCAGGTGTATTCTAGAAATTGGGGGTAATTAATGTGGTTGAGTGGGAATATGTGTGGTAATTTTAATTGTGTCTGGGCGGTGTGAATCAAGGACTGAAGTGTTTCCCATGGTATTAGGGTGGAAAGAGTGATTTTTCCATGGGCTAGCTGGGTTGCACGCAAAACCTTGGAATGAATCATAATTATTTGTTGTAAATACTTATCGATTAGGGTTACTTGTAGGTTAATTATCTCTATTAATTCTAGATATCTTTTGTGTTCTTTGTATTGAGTTAACATGGATTCAAGGTATGTGAATCTGTCCGAAAGGGAGTGGAGGAAGCGATCGTTTTCATGTAGCGACCTAATAGTTTGTTCTGACATGTGTCCATTATACTGTCGATTTCGCGCGAAGAGATTCAATTTGAATTCGATTCTTTTAATATCTTCTTCCGTTGCTAATCCGAATAAACCCTTGAATATTTTTCCTCCTATATCTATTAGTCCCCTTTTATTTCTTTGATTAATTTTTTCCGAGTTATGTGTTTCCGTTTGTATCCATGGTAATGCCAATATTTCTGATAGGGCGCGTGTTGTAGTTCGAATATTTTCCAAGGTATTTTCTAACAGAACGCGACTAATTTGATCTTTTCCCTGGAAAGAACCCTGAACTTTACTTTCAAACGTTTTTAATTGGGTTTGTATCTGAAGGAGAATGATCTTGATTCTAGCAGGGGTTTGCAAATTGATAAAAAGATCCGCGTGTCCTTTCAAAAATTTACCTTCTGCGAACTTTTCTATAACAACTCCTATAGAAATTTTAATGCTAGGGCTACAAGAGTAAATAATTTGGAAAATTATAAGGGGGACAATTTTATTCATTTCTACACCTTAGATTATACGGAACCGGGGGTGGCCGTGTGGATACTTGTGTTTGTGGGCGAAGGGGTCGGGCTCGCTTTGGTGGCAATGGGGGTCGACCGTTAAGCTCGGATTCTGAGCGGGTTCGTTTCTTATGGGAAGGTTCTAGTTCACGTGGTTGATGCATTGGCGGGCGGTATGTAGGGTCCGTGCGTCGATCATCAAACGGTGAGGGTGGTGACAGAGGAGATGGTGGAGTACTGGTGGTATTACGAGGTACCAATCTTCGTCATGGGTAGTGGTTCCCGCGGTGACCACTTCAGTTTTTTTTATCCCTGCTCGACTTGCTAATACCTTGACCTTTCGAAGGAGAGGCGGCTCGAACACCTGGCAGCTGTTTTTTGGGAAGGTGTTCGGCAGCTGTTTTTTGGGAAGGTGTTCGGCAGCTGTCTTCAAATTGTCAGCGTGAATGATCTTTAGTTTGAAATGATCCCAGAGATCGAGGATTTCATAACGATTTTTTCCAAGGTTTTTCATAATCCTATATGGGCCATCCCACTTTGGGTATAATTTGCGATGAGCACCTGGCAGTTTCACGCTCTTCAGATAACATCGCATACCGACGATTACACAGGTCAACAAAAACTTTTTTTTTTTCGTTGCCAAGGAAATTCGTACGAATTTAAGGTATTTTGGGGTTGCTGAATTCCAAAATGAAAGTAGTTTTTCCGATTTGGCTCTAGTTCTTGAGATAATGAATACCCTCAATTAATAGGAAACGTAACCATAACGCGTGCATATGGGAAACTACCGGAACATTCTAGATGGTGAGACCGAATAAAATGCCATTATGTATTTCATGTGTTTACTTTTGTATGAGTTGAGACAATTTCAATGCGATTTGTAAGTAGGCTCCGCCTGAACATTAAATTTTTTGCATTTTTACGTGTTTCAATGGGGTACCAATTATCTCATAAATTAGAGCCAATCTAGCAAAACCGATGTCATATTCGGAATCAGCACCACAAAGTTACCCCAAAATCACTCTAAGATGATTGGCAATAAAATGAGTGTTGACCAGTGTTATAGTCCGTTGACGGGGATGACGCCTATGTTGCTCTTGCTCCATCTGTCGGTTTCGATGGTTTAGGGCACAGCGGATTATGTCAAAAATCTTGAAAGATCGTTCAGCTAGTTGCTGATTTGCTTTTGCCATCTCTGAAGATGTTAGAACTGCCGGGTCGATTAGGTCGGGCAAATCAAAATGCAGACGCTTGTCGTAGTGATAGAGGACGAAATGAGGGGTGTCCCCGAGATGCATCGACAACGTGGCGAAGGGCTTCTAAGATCTTTCGATTGATTGTGCCTTTCCACTAAGCCGTTTGCCTGCGGATGGTATGCTACAATGTGTGTGTTTTTAATTTTACACATGTTACAGAGTGATTCGAACAGTTTGGACGTGAAACTAAGAGCGTTATCCGAAATTAGGATGGAAGGAGTAGTATGATTCTGGATGACGCATTCCACTAGGGCTCTGGCCACAGTTCCCGAGGTCTGGTCTGGAACGGCAGCTACTTCGCTGTAACGCGAGAAGTGGTCTGTAAACACAATGATGTACTGGTTTCCCTTTGATGTTTTGGGGAACGGTCCCAGTATATCCATTCCAGTTCTTTGCCAGGGCCTTTGGCATACTGGATATTTATGCATAGGAGCTGTGGATGGTACGTTGCCCTTATATTTTAAACACGACGGACATTCAGCGATGTATTCATGTACCTTTCTGTTCATTTCGGGAAAATGGTATCGCTCCAAAAGACACTTGATGGTGCGATCCGGCCCCATGTGGCCATACAAAGGTGAGTCGTAACAAAGTCCAATGGCTATATCGACGAGATCCTGGTATCTCCACGAGGTCGTTTCCATCTTCTTTCCGAAAATGTACGAGCCCATCTTTGAGGTTGTACTGTTCTTTTACCTATGATGGTTCCTTTTGTTCCAGGCGCGCCCGAAGGTTTTGGGTGTGTTGGTCCTGTTGTTGGGAGTATCGCAGGCACTCGTAGTCGAACACAGGAAGAATTCCTATTTTATTTACTTGGGAGTCGGGCTTGAGCCTCGACAATCCGTCTGGAATAACTTGAAGTTTTCCCGGTTTGTATACGATTTTCGCCGCAAAGTCCTGAATCAGCAGAGCCCATCTACTCAACCATCCTTCAAGTAGCTTGTCCTTGAAGACGTACGTGAGTGGCTTATGGTCAGTCTTGATGGTTACATCGGAGCCATAGACGATATTTCAGAATTTTTTCAAAGCCCAATATACTGCTAGGGCCTCTCGGTCAGTAGTGGAATAATTCCGTTGAGGTGCAGAGAGAAGTTGACTGGCATAAGCAATCGGTAATTCCACACCATCTACGTCCTGTAATAGGACGGCTCCTAGTCCATAGGAGGAAGCATCGGTGGCTATGACGAAGGGTCTTGAGTAATCAAGATATTGTAGGATGGGATGACAGGTTAGTTTAGCAATTAAAGTTTCAAAGGCATGTTGGTGATCGGATTCCCAGTTAAATTTAGATTTTTTCTGGAACAAATTAGTAATGGGTTTAGCAATATTTGAAAATTGGAGGATAAAATTCCGATAGAATCCGACAAAACCAATAAATGAACGGGCGTCGTCGATGGTTTTGGGTACAGGATACCGTTCGAGCGCTTCGAGTTTGTCTGGATCAGGTTTAATTCCTGTGGATGAGAGTACGAATCTTAGGTATACCAGGGATTCTTGTAAAAAATTGCACTTTGCAAGCTTCAGTTTAAGGTGTGCTTTTCTCAAGCGTGATAGCACATTCTGAAGACGTTGAAAGTGTGTTTTTATGTCCGAACTGTAGACGATAATATCGTCAAGATAAACGAGAGCGTCGACACCTAATAGGTCGGAAAGGACTATATTCATCAACCTAGAGAAATTAGCAGGCCCATTTCGGACTCCTAAAGGTAAAACCTGGAATTCGTAATGGCCTCGGTTAGTGGAGAAAGCAGTCAATGCCCGAGATTCGGGACTGACCCCCATTTGCCACTAACCGGATGCTAAATCGAGGAATGAAAAAAAATTCGCTCTCCCTACGTTCAGAATTGTTTCCTGCATGTTGGGAATCGGGAAACGGACCGGGATGGTAATGTGGTTCAGGCGTCTAAAATCTATACAAGGGCGAGATGTTCCGTCCTTTTTGGAGACGAGAATCATAGGAGCGGACCAGGGACTAGCTGAAGGCTGAATGATATCCTGCTCCAACATGACCGTGATGTGTTCCTCAATAGTGACTAATTGGGAATGTGGAACCCGATAGGGAGGAATGAAAATAGGTTTGGAATTGGGTTCCAACTTGATGTCAAAAGGGACCAAATTAGTTCGGCCCAGAGGATCTTTTAGGGCAACCACATCTCTATTTCTTATCGGGAAATCGAGAAGTGATTCCATTAGATTGGGATCCTGTAAAGCTGGTGACTCCTGAAGGGAGTGCTCCAGACATTTCTTATATTCTTCTTTTAATCCATAAAAATTAGTAGACCCGAAGCCATACTGTCTATATAAACTGAATTTCATCTTACATCTGACAACTTATTTGTGATGGTTTTTATAACTAGAATAATTGAAGTGAACAGTATGTTAAGTGAGGAAAGGGAAATACGTTGGCATGTTTCCACGAATCATAGGAAGAAGAGATATTAAGAAACAATAAGAAAAGATTTGTTAAGTAAACGGAAGCCCATGGGGGAGGGAGAACACCTCCTGTGAATGATGGAGGCTCCCGATCTGCTTCTGAAGCTTTATTATCTTTGTCTGTGAAGTTCCCATTAGTTTTCATTCTTGTGAGACTGAGAAGGTAAAATTGGATCTGTTTGCTTTCTTTCGTTATATACATTTATATTTAAGCAATTGGCTGTATTCTGTCCTTAGCCCGTTATAAAGAGTAGTTTTCTAAACCCTTTTCAAACCCTCTTATGTCTACACGAACAAAGGCACTTACATCAGTAGAAAAAAGTTTAATTTATCACTTTAATACAAAGTATAAAGAAAAACTGCCAAACAAATACTGCAATAAAGGTTATTTAAAATACCAACTAGTTTACAAAAGGTATATATAGTTGGAGACAAATGCAAGACAAATGTTGGAAATAGCGAAAGAATCCAAGGAGGAGGTGGAGAAGGAGGAAGAGGAGGAGAAAAAGAAGAAAATTTTCATTACTTGGTAATCTGAATTGGTTTTCATTTTGCACAAAAAAGGAAACCTTATTTGAAAGGTCTCCACCTTTAAAAATGTCACCTACAGTATTCACAAAATAAATATAGAATCCAGATCAAAGGATTCTACAGTATGTATACTGTAGAATATCTGTCTTTTCATCTGTCTCCTTTTTTTCTTTATACATATATAGGGTGATCCAGATAAATGGGACCCATAAAAAAAAGCCAAATATTCTTAATATTTAATTCCTTTCATAAAAACTATATATCATTCGAAAGAGTAGAGTTACAAGTTTATTATGAAATATTTATTTTTTAAAAATGACTCCTTTCAAATGTGCTCCATTAGTTGCCAAGCATTCCAGTGTTCTCGCTTGTAAGTTCTGCATCACTTTTGCAAGAGTGTGCGGTGGTATGGCCTGTATCCCATTTGTGATGGCGGCCTTCAATTCTTGCAAGGTCGTTAGGTTATTTCTGTAGACCCTACTCTTTAAATATCCCCAGAGATAATAATCTAAGGGAGAAAAATCCGGAGACCTTGCGGGCCATTCAACGTCTCCAAATCTTGAGATTAACTCGCCTGGAAACGTTTGACGCAAAACTGCCATGCAGTTCCTCGTGGTATGGCAGGTAGCTCCGTCTTGTTGGAACCAGTGGTTTTCTAGACAAAGATCTCTTAATTTAGGAATAAGGAAATCGGTCAACATTTTTTCGTAGCGATCACCATTTACAGTGACCGTGTTTCCGGTGGAATCCTCGAAAAAGTACGGCCGTATGATCTGAGATGCAGTAAGACCACATCAAACAGTTACACGCTGACTATGCAACGGGACTTCGGTAATATTCAATGGATTTTCTGTTGCCCAGAAACGACAATTTTGTTTGTTTACAGTTCCATTCAAGTGAAAATGGGCTTCGTCTGACATAATCAAAGTTGCTAGAAAATTGGTGGTGTCATTTACCTTCTGTTGGATCCATTGACAGAATTGTCGTCTTCGTGCGAAATCTCCATCGTTTAGTTGTTGCACTGTTTGAATTTTATATGGAAAGAGCATTAAATTTTGCTTGAATATACGGTGTGTTGTTCCATATCCAACTCCTAACAGCTGAGAAGCAAGTCTGATGCTTATGTTAGGATTATCCTGTACAATTTCATGAGTTCTGTTAATGATCTCGTCTATCCTTGCTGTGCGCACTCTTCCAGTTGGTTTTCTTTTTCCAATGCTGCCAGTTAGGGAAAAATTTCTGACACACCGACGGATTACTTTCTTAGAAGGTGATTTTGACATCTGAAAATTTGTCTTGAAAGATCTTTGAGCTGAAACTACACTTCTTCCATGCTCATAATATTGCTCAGTTATGAAACGCAGCTGTTCCACAGTCCATGCAGTCATCTTGAAGGGTTAGTTTTAACTAACACTTTTATTTTGTTTTGTATCTTATCTTGTCTTGTATTGTCAAAACCTATACAATCCTGTACAAACTTGTAACTATCCTCTTTCGAATGATGCCTATGATTTTATAAAAGGACTTATACTTTAAGAGTTACAGGGGTTTCTTTTGGGTCCCATTTCTCTGGATCACCCTTATATATCGGGTGGCCAAAAAAAAAGGGGGACCTCGAACTTTGGCTGTAAAATCGAAAGTTATGGTCAGATTTCAATATTTTTTACACACCCCACAACTAAGTAAATTTCCTATAGGGTGAGCGGATTTCAAAGAAAACTAATGAAAATTACGGATATTCAAATCTGACCATAACTTTGGATTTTACAGCCAAAGTTCGAGGTCTCCCTTTTTTGGTCCACCCGATATATATATATATATATATTATATATATATATATGTAAAGAACGACGCTTGTGTAGAAGAGCGTTCCGCACAAGATGAGGAGGGAGAACGAGCAAATGAAAAATGAAGTACCTCCCAGGAATCGAACCCGGGATCATCCAATTGCCGGTCGGATATGCTAACCACTGCACCAAGGACCCCGATCAGTCAGTACTCATAATTCTCCTACATACGAGCGGAATCAAATGCTCCCTCAAATTCTCTCCTCCTCATCTTGTGCGGAACGCTCTTCTACACAAGCGTCGTTCTTTACATTAATTATACTGTGTGATGTTTGCAGTTAAAATGTTTATATGCACGGCATGAGAAGGTGCCCCCTCAGGGCATTTGATTCCGCTCGTATGTAGGAGAATTACGAGTACTGACTGATCGGGGTCCTTGGTGCAGTGGTTAGCATATCCGACCGGCAATTGGATGATCCCGGGTTCGATTCCTGGGAGGTACCTCATTTTTCATTTGCTCGTTCTCCCTCCTCAACTTGTGCGGAATGCTCTTCTACACAAGCGTCGTTCTTTACATTAATTATACTGTGTGTTGTTTGCAGTTAAAATGTGTGTATATATATATATATATATATATATATATACACTCACTTTGTTACTTTATGCGAGTTTGATCGACGGTTCAGGATCGACCTGCGGTCGACCCCTCTGTAGCATCTCGCCTTATTTGCGGGATTCGGCGAAGGAAGGCATTGCTGTCTGATCTCCTCCTGCCCTCGAAGCCAGCCACGCATGGATGGTCAGGGACTTTGCGCAGGAATCTGTCCAGCTGAATCTTAAAGTTATTCAGGTCGGTGTGTTGGAGGTTCTTCACTTCTTTTGGTAAGGCATTAAAAAGATTTGGGACTCGTATTCTGAGGGTATTTTCCATCCTCGTTTTCATGGCCTCCCTGTCCCACCGCAGCTGTGACAGTAGAAAATCTACATCTTCTCTCATTTCAGTTAGTATATCTCTCATTTTTAAGGTTGGGGACAAAGCCCTCAAGTATTTTCCATATGTATATTATTGTGTGCCGCTCGCGTCTTCTTTCCAGAGAGTAGAGTTCAGGGATTGTAGTGGAGATCATTAGTCTTCACCTATCGTTTCCTCTATATTAGACGTAAAAGTCCTTTGTATAGCTTCAATGTTCGCAATGTCTCGTTCTCTGTATGAACTTGCGAGTACTGAGCACTACTCAATTATCGGTAGGACTAGGGTCTTCCAAAATTTGAGCATGATGTTTGCTTTTCTGGTGCGGAAGCTTCTCCAGATGATGCCCAGTATTTTTCTAGCCGTTGTAATTTTAATGTTATTGTGCTCTCTGAATTCTGTACCCGACGACATTATTACTCCAAGATCCCTGACTTGTGGATTTGGTATTACCTGTTTGGCTTGCAGAGTTTTGTACTCTTTTTTCTGTAGCTCCTTGTTATTACCATATCTTAGAAGTTGGAATTTTTCTTCGTTGAACTTCATATTGTTGTCTTCTGCCCACTGGAACAATGTTGGAATGTCGTTTTCTAATTTTCCTATGTCACCTTCGTTCAATATTTCCTTGCATATCTTTGCGTCATCTGCAAAACATGACACAATACAGTCATTAATATCTGCATCAATATCGGCAATCATTATTATGAAGAGCAAGGGAGCTAATACTGTCCCTTGTGGGACAGAGTTCACAACTTTCGAGACTTCCGATTTAACTCCATTTACTACCATTCTTTGTGTTCTTTGCGTCAAGAAATTGAATATCCATCTTCCTAGCTTTCCAGTAATTCCTGTATTCTTAAGTTTGTGTGCTATAATGCCATCGTCACATTTATCGAAGGCTTTAGCAAAGTCCGTATATATTACATCTTGTTTTGTCCTCGCGCAATGTTTCCAATATTTTCTCTTGGTGGTCTAATAGCTGTGATAGGCATGACTTTACACCCCTGAAACCATGTTGATTTGTGTTGTAGAATTTTTTTTCTTGCCTCTAATTATACGTTCAAAGCACTTTATAAGGTGTGAGACGAGAGCCACTGGCCGATAATTCTTGGGTATTGCTCTGTTTGTTACCACCTCTAAATAGGGGAGCAAAGTCCGCGTTCTTTAATGGGATTGGAATTTGTCCTGTGTCAAGTGATTTTCTCCATAGTAAGTATAGCGGTTTGGCAATACTCTCTACATTTCTTCAGAAATGTGGCACTCCATGTGTCTGGCCCTGATGCCGAATTGTCTCGCATCTGTGATAAAAACCTTAATTACACTTCCTTCCGTGAACTCGAAGTCCATTAATAGGTTTGTGCCGGAATTTGTTCTTGGCTGATTTGTATCTATGTCGAAAAATTCGTCTGGGTTTTCTACTTCCATCTCGGACTTTGGGTGCTAAACACAGAGTTAAATTGTTCCCTAAGCAGTTCGCTAATCTTTTTGGGGTCATTTTTGTATTTGGCCTGCCGGTCTATCACCAGACCGATACTCTCTTTACACTGCATTTTGCTTTTTTCAAACGTGATGTATTTTGTTTTTTTTTTGTATATTTTCTGCTAACTTGTTTTCCTCCTCGTTTGTCTTATGTATGAATGTTTGTTTTAGGTCCATTTCTATTTCGCCTATTTTCCTCTCTAGTTTGAGTCTCTTTGCATCAGTTCTGCATCTGTGGAGATGTTTTACTGGTTTATTTCCGTTGTCTAAATAGTGTCCTGATATTTCTCTCGAGCTTACTGCGTTTTCTTTTTGTCTCTCTGGAACATGTTTCAGAATTATAGGTTTGGTTTCAGCCTCTATTATATATAATATTTCTTCTGGAGTCTTCTCGTGAAGTAACAATTCCGAATTTACTTCCTTTAAATCTTTATTTACACTCTCCCAATTTACTTCCTTTGCATTATGTTTAAGCCTTCATATACTGTATTCCTTCTGACTCTCTGGGATGCGTTTTCATGCCTCTGGGAGTTAACTCCAATTGTATAGGGTGTCCATAAATTATTCACCCCATTATAAGCCTTAATAAATTCGTTATTATAGGAGCTATCTTAAAACGGTTTGCGGCAATTAATAACACAACTCAAGAAATGTTTTTCTTTATTTCGCAGAACATCCACTAGGGGCACAATGGCGACAGTGAAGGAGAAAGCAATGTGTATGCTGTGGATGTGGGAAATCAAATCTCCATTTTTTGAACAATGTCGTTTTCAGTGATGAAGCGACATTCCATCTGTCTGGTGAAGTCAACAGACACAATTGCCGTATATGGGGATCAGAAAATCCGCATGAATTTATTGAACACGAACGCAACAGTCCCAAGATAAACGTTTGGTGTGCTCTCTCCCATAACCGTGTGATTGGACCATTTTTCTTCCATGAGAACACTGAAGGCTACAGATTACTTAGATATGCTTGAATGGTATGCTGTACCTCAGCTTGAGGATATGCAGCCCCGTGTGTTCTTTCAGCAAGATGGGGCACCGCCACACTGGGGATTAGAAGTGTGGAGGATCCTCAATGAAAAGTTCCCTTCTCGTTGGATCGGGCGAGATGGTCCTATTCCATGGCCTCCTCGTTCCCTGGATATCACGCCTCTGGATTTCTTTTTATGGGGCTACACAAAGGACAGAGTGTATGCAAAGAAGGTTAATAACATCACAGAATTAAGACACCGGATTGAAGAGACATTAGCTTCCATCACGCAAGACATGCTTCTTAATGTTTGGAACGAAATCATCTATCGCCTTGATGTTCTGCGTGCTACCAATGGGGCTCACGTGGAGGTTTACTGAATCAAAACAAAAATTTCTTGAGTTGTGTTATTAATTGCCGCAAACCGTTTTAAGATAGCTCCTATAATAACGAATTTATTAAGGCTTATAATGGGGTGAATAATTTATGGACACCCTGTATATCGATGAAGTTATGGTCGGAAAACTTTGTGTGCGTGTAGTAAATCAATCATTAATTAAAATGCCTTTTTAATTTAGGCTTTATTCTACAAATAACTCAACATAACATCTGAAAAGAAAAGACAATACTATAATACATACAATGATAATGATATAGTAAAATACATAGTACATACAATGGTAAGGCAGAACACAACAATCCCATAATTATAACATTTTCCCCTCAATAAAAGAGGAAGCTGTACGTTAAACGGGGCTAGTTATAAAATACAAACGAACATAATAATAAATAATCAATAAGTAGGGATGAACTTCCATCAAAGACAATGTAATCATTATAACCCAGAGTATATCCGTTGATACAATAGATAGTAGTAGGCTTTATTCAACAAGAAATTTAGCTATATATCTGTAACGAAAATAAATAAGAATAATAAATAGAAATAAGTAACTTTTCTTTGCAAACCGAATAGATAAATACAAACATTTACTACAATCTTAACCTCTAGAAGAAAAGTACAGTATCGCACACAATAATGGTTCTGTCAAGGTGGAGATTCCATGGTACTTACTCTATAGCAGGGGTGGCCAGACTTTACTGAGATTGGATCTACTTTTTCCAAAGTTCTTCCTATACGATCCACCAGCCCAGTTATATATATATATATATGTTATACACAAGCCACTCGATTTCCCATAATACCCCATGTTTTATCTTCAATATTTAAAACAGCCCTTGAGATAAACCTCGAGTGTCATCGGCTCGTGCGACGCTCCTCCCCCACTTTTTTCTTTGTTCTTAAATGCTTGCCTCGGCGCGTTTTGGACTCGTAGGAGGGATGGAGCACGAAAACAGAAGCGGACCGGTTAGAATAGATCTGGCGCTTCGTCGGGAGAGAGAGAAAGGCCGGGTAGCGCTGGAGTGGGTTTCTCCGAGTAGGCCTTTGAGAGAGTTTGCTCGTTAAAGACTAAATTTGAGAGAATATTGAGATTTTGAGGTTTTTGAGGTTTTTGAGGTTTTGAGGTTTTGAGGTTTTGAGATTTGAGTTTTTGAGGAAATGTTGAGAGCCGTTAGCCTAAACTACTGCGAGGGATGTAGTGGATGGGCCACGATAGAACTTAAGTTATTTAATTAATGTTAAGACTAGTTTAAGAAAAAACCTGAACTTGACCGTATTATATTTCAAATTCGAGACTGAACTTGTAACCAAATGTGACTTAAATTTATTGATTAAAAGCCATTCAAACCAACTATTTCATTATCAAATACACACTGAAATCGGGGGTACAGAAGTAAGCGGAAGATAAAGAATTCACGCAGAGGGTCACTAACTTAAAGAAAGATCTATTATAACTTCAATTTACTCATCGAGCATTTACAGTAACCTTCGAGAATAAACAATTTGTAATAAGGATCCGTCTCCCTTGACAACGGATATTTTTTATTCTTTATTACAAACTGGTGAAGAAGCAGGGGATAAACTGGATTTTTTATTACACACACATATATATATATATATATATATATATACAGAGAGAGAGAGAGAGAGAGAGAGAGAGAGAGAGAGAGAGAGAGAGAATAAAATGAAGTGAATATAAAAATATATTGCCAAATGCACACAGATCTATTTTTCATTAAATTTTAACCCCCAAACTTATTAGAAATTAGGTATACTTGAATAGGAAGAGCTTACTTTAACTGATGTGATGATTTGCACTGCATGTCATCAGCAAGCACTGTCATACCGCTTGTGAATAGTTTTAAAATGCCTCTCTAAATTCCCCTTTTTGATGAAAGCGACACATGCATGGCAAATTAAAGACACACATTTGGAATTTTTCATCGTCAAAAAATATGCCTGTCTCCCACTCATTGTGAAAGTTGTAAGTTTTTTGTTTCTTGGCACTTGGTCCAGCACTCATTTTAACGGTGTTAATGCAAATGGACTGGAGACTGACCTTCACCACCGATTATTCCAAATGACTGACCCATCACTTAAGTGACACATGCTCATAACAGCTCAGCTTACCGCGGTATGAAATTTTGGCAGAAATTAAAGTTAGCGGTATCATTTTCTGTGACATTAATTAAATATCTCTCAGAATTATTAAAGTTAAACTTTGTTTTTTTAAAATTAAATGACTGGTAAACACAAAGATAAAACAAATAAATGTTGCTACCGATAATGAAGGTGATAACAAAGAATGCTAATTTTTGGTAGTAGCGGTCGGGTCGTGTGCTCGTTAGTATTGTGAAATGTAAGGTCTCTGTTGCTAGGCTAAGCTACTGGTCATTCTGCGATCTACTAAAAATTGCTCTGCGATCTACTGGTAGATCGCGATCGACGTTTTGGCAACCCCTGCTCTATAGTCTATAGGTTAAGACGATGGACAGGCTTCCTGACTCGCGCCGACCTGCGCAATGGCTGTTTACACTCAGAAGAAGCAGCTTGAGGTATGTGCACCTCAGGCTTGGCGGTGGGCACATCAATGGTAGATGTGTTGTTAGGACACATAATCTGGCCCTCATCAATCACATGAGCATCGGATGTCTTATGAGTTAAGGGATCTTGATCAGATACTGGATGCTCGGTATTCTGGACTTCTCCAGGTGGCGCCAGATCATATAAGGAAACGGTCGTCTCTTTACCACCAAGAAGACGGATGTGAGCATACTGAGGGTTCGCCTCAAGCAGTTTCACCTCCTCTACGACAGGGTCGTACTTTGATTGTCGAACATGACGCCTGAGGAGGACAGGTGTTGAAAACTGAATAAGCGTTCGTGAGGCGTAGCTTTTGTAGCAGTTGAGAGCAGTGAACGTATCGAATGCAGACCATCCTCTAGGACAATCTCCCACTGACTGATGGGTAGGCTCCGAGGCTTGAGAGCAAGTGTCACTCCCTTCCAGATGACGTCGTTATAACGTTCGCATTGACTGTTGCCTTGGGGGTTGTACGGTGTAGTACGACTAGTTGAAATGCTGCGACTATTTAGAAACTGTCGCAACTCTGAAGAGATGAATAATGTTCCCCTGTCCAAGTGAAGATAGGCCGACATCCCGAAGATAGCGAAGAGCTGACTTAAACATCGAATTACAGTTTGAGCTGATATGTCTGTCTTTACAGAGGAACGCAAAAGGGAAACGAGAATACTCATCAATCACTGTGAGTAAGTGCCGGTTGGGTGTAGAGGATGGAAGTGGTCCTTTGAAATCGATGCTAAACCTTTCAAATGGGCTAGTAGCCTTGATCATGTGCGACTGTTGTGGTCGATAAAACCTCGGCTTACACTCCGCGCAAACTGGACAGGAAGCAGGTATCCTCTTTACATCTTCCACAGAAAAGGGGAGATTACGAGTTAGTTCGCACAAAGTGCATCATTCTGCTGACGCCCTTACGGCAGAGAGAGCTATGCAGGTTGAGCAGAGTGTCAGAACTCATGGCAGAGCAGTGAGCTCTAGAGAATGTATCGGCGGAAACGCTTTCTTTACCCAGGGCAGTACATAATCTCGAAACTGTAGCAAGCGAGTTCGAGCCTCCATCTCTGTATCTTGTCATTCTTAAATTTGCCTGACTGTTTAGAGTCAAACATGAACGCCACCGATCTCTGATTAGAGTGAAGTGACGTCCATTGAGAAAGTGCCTCCATTTTAGCAACGCCTCCACGATAGCGCATGCCTCCTTCTCCGCTGCAGAATGTTTTCTTTCACTGGAGAAGAAATCGACGGGCCTTCCAGCTTGGTTGAGGGGGGCAACAATCGCAAAGACGGAGGCGTTCGTCTCGACGACAAAGGGAGTAGACTCGTCGATTGACTTAACAACAGAGTTTTCGATCTCTGCTTTAATATTATTGAAAGCTTGTTGAGCTGTTTGAGATAGCGGAAACTTGCCGGTCTGAACCAGGGGCCTCACTTTCTCCAAGTATCCAGCGATGTGCTGTGCGTAGTAGGAGAACATACCCAGAGCTCTTCGTAGTGATGCCATATTTTCTGAAAGGGGAAAGGTCTTTGATTGGGCGAAGTCGCTCCGGACAGGCTTGATTTGACCGCTGGCGATGGAGTAACCCAGTAGATTGATTGAGGTGACAGAGAACGAACTCTTTTCACGGTTAAACATCAGGTTGAACGTCTTAGCGGCCTCGAGAAACTTCTTGAGGTTCAAATCGCGCTCTTTCTTGCTTTTTCCACAGATTGTGACGTTCCAGGTACGTGTAGGTGTCAGAGAGAGTATTGTCGGCTATAAACTGGTCAATCACCCGCTGGAAACAAGCCACACCTTTGGTGACCCCAAATGGAATGCGGTAGAACTGATAAAGTCTCCGACATGCATCAAAGGCAGTGTATTGTCTGTCGTCCTCCCGAATTGGGACCTGGTGCTATGCCGATTTAAGATCAACGGTACTGAAAATCTGATACTGTGCTACTTTGTTAACCAGCTAATCCATTTCCGGTAGAGGATATGCGTCCAGCTGAGTGAAACGGTTCACCGGCTGTGAGTAATCGAATTATCATACGCTTTTTGTGTCGTTCACTGGAAGTCAGCTTGCCAATGGGAAATACTCGGTTCGATGATGCCCTCCGCAAGCAACCTCTTTATCTCTGACTCGATGAACTATTTATTTGGAGCACTGTACTTTCTCGATGATGCCGGGACAGAGAGGGTAGCTAAACCACAGACAGTCAAAGGAGGTATGTCACCACCAAATCGAACACTCACACTGCATGACGTTTCATAAAATCCTGAACAAAGATTATATGACTAGACAGATCAGGTAAAATCGAGGAGTGCTCTGGTTTTTATACCATTAACACTCACTATTACAGTAGTCTTTGACAGACTTCCCATCGATACAGCTGATGTGGCAGCAAGAAAGGGCGCGTGGAGCACAACCGAAGTTCCAGACCTGCACACTTTGGCAAAATGCCCCTTTATACCACATTTGTCACAGAGCACATCGCGAGCAAGACAGAAACGCCGAGCGAGACGGTCATTTCCACAGAAGAAACACCTCTGCTGCCTCTCTGCAGCAGCCGCAACTTGAGGAATGTCTGCGGGAACACTAGCCTCAGTCTGAGTCGCCACTGTGTTACATAAAATGTCTGTAGCAGCGTTCAGAGGCATTGTGGGTGCAAAGTATGACTCCGAGCCCTTCTGAGATTGCTCAGAGCTCAAGCTTGGTCAAAGGCGGTTCGAAGATCGAGCATTTTGTTCTCGAGTAGTCGCTGACGGATGACATTAGACTTCAGTTCACTGATAAAAGCGTCCATAATTGATTCTTCTTTGTACTGCTCCGAAGTAATTGGTTTGTAGTTGCAGCCAGTACCGAATTGTTTCAGGGCTTGCAGGAATTCATCTAGGGTCTCGCCTGGTTGCTGACGGCGGCTCGCCAGAAGATCCCGCGCATACACTTCGTTCTTAGGCTTCACGTACAAGTTTCATAGAGACAAAGTCATAGATATCACAGTCGGTAATGAATCCATATACACTTGCAGCTACATAGTTAGTTAGTACATCTAGTTTGGGTTGCGTTGTTCGATAGCCACTAAGAAGTTGCTGAATGACTTGTGTGCCAATGGTGCCATTCTTTGGCTGCCTGACTGCTGTTTGGTTCCCCATCGAATCGCTCTGGACGAATGAATTTGTCCATCTTGCATGAGCCATTATAATTTGTTAAATAAATTGTAGTGAGTCAATGAGTAATTAAAATGCCTCTCTAATTTAGGCTTTATTCATCAAATAATTCAACATAAAATCTGAAAACAAAAGACAATACAATAATACATACAATGATAATGATGTAGTAAAATGCATAGTACATACAATGGTAAGGCAGACCACAACAATACTATAATTATAACAGTGCGTTACCTTTTTATTTAGTATTATCTCGTTGTTATTTATAAAAATTAAATCCAAAACGTTCTCTTTTCTAGTGGCTTTACAGATTTCTTTGGTAAGGGCGTAATGTTCCATAACATCTAATAACGTTTTTGCTTGGGTTCTATTGTCTTAGATAGATAGAATAGATAGAATAAACTTTATTAATAATAATAAAATAAATACATTTTTTTCAATTTACAATGACATGAATAATTGTGAAGCTCGACTATTTATTTTATTTAATTTGGCCCTTAAGCTTTAGGCTTTATTGGGCTCTTATTAAAAATAAGCAGCTAGTTGTTATAAATTAATAATAATAAATAAATAAATAAGTAAATAAGTATTATTAATAGTTAAAACATGTATTACAATATTAAACAATATTAATGGACAATATTAAACAATATTAGTGGACATTAATCCTAGATTTTGTCAGTATGCCATTATTAATCGGGATTTCAACTTGGTCTTAAACAAATTTACATTCACAATACTTTTTATATCGGCATGCAAGTCATTCCATAGTTTCAATCCAATGAAAATGGGTAGTTTTTGAGATGAAGACAATCTAAATTGAGGTATAACAAGCTTTGATCTATTTCTGGTCGGATACGAGTGGATTTCTTGATGAGTTACAAAATAATATCTATTTACCCATTGCAAATTAATGATTTTGTTCTTACACTTGTAAATAAAAATAAAATGTGCCAGTTTGGTTATATCATTGAGCTTTAGTAGGTTTAGCTCTTTAAATAATGCACTAGAGTGATCAAGGAAATCAGCATCAGATAATAACCTTATTGCTTGATTTTGGATGACAAAGATACCATTTAATGCGTTGTTAGCGGAGTTTCCCCAAACAAGGGTGCAGTATGTTATATGAGGAAGAACAAGAGTATGATAAAGAGTCAATAAAACTTCTCAATATATATAACTTCGTCATTTTTCTTCCATGTGATGAATGTGAAATTAAAATCTCCACAAATTAGAATATTTGTTGCTGGAGTTTCAAGTAATTTTAATATGTTTTCTCTTTCATTTGCAGCAAATAAGAATTCACTTTTTGTGGTGTTTGGTGGTATGCAGATGTTCATAATGGTTGGGTTTAGTTCTTTTACTTCTAAGTTAATAATTTCGACTGTGCTGTTTGATTTGCTTACCTTCATCTCATACGTGTGTGTGTTTCACCGAGACACATAGAGCACCCTCCCCCTAGTCTAGCCACTTCGTTTTCATTGCCTTTTCAGCATTTATGTAAGTGTGTTTCCGCTAGATATATGATATCTATGCTGGTTTCCGTAGCTAAATTTTGTAAGTATTGTAATTTGCAGTCTGCATTTGCAGTTTGCAGTCTGCATGCCTTGTATATTTATGTATAAAACATTTACATGATTTCTAATCTCCGTGTTCGGTTTTCCTATATACTGGTTGTTTCCTGGTCGATGTCGGTTCCTGTTTGGTGTTACTGGTTGTGCCGCTGCATTTAGGAGTATTTGTGTTGCGGCCCTTGATATCACTGTGGTTGTTGTATTATCGGTGGTGGTGTTGGATAGAGGGGTGATGCATGTAATATTGTAGTGCATATATCTTCGAGGTTCTGTCTTTTCTTGTTAGAAGGGCTAGCTGTGCTTTTATCATTCTTATTTCCTTTAAAATATATGTTTCATTACTCTTATTATTACTTCTATCTCGGATGTGATCTGTTTTTCCTCGTTCTCTTCTTTATGTACCCTTCATGTGAAAATACGGGCAATCTAAATTTAGGTATTTTATCTCTGTCAAAGATTGTCTACACACACAGGAGGATGGAGAAAGTGGCAGTTTGGCCCATATTTGCATATTCCATTCCTAATCATATCGAAGTATGAACTATATTCGAACCATATTTACACGACCCTCTTGATACGATTTCTTTCTTTTGTTCTGCTACCACTTCTTCACTACTCAGTGGGTTTTTACTTGTTTTAGGCGTGTTTTCATTAGTGTTCCTCATATCTCTCTCTTTTGCAGGGGGTATTTCTTCGTCTGAGGCTACTTTTGTACTTTTCTGTAGTGTGCTTTCCTGTAGTGTGTTTTCCTAAACTTCGTTTTCGGTTATGAGGTGGTTTTCTGGTGTTTCCTGGTTATCTGTCGGTAAAAATGCTGCACCTGATTCTTCTATTTCAACATTTTCCATTTTCCTTTGTACTATATTCCTAAAGGCCTATGATTTTGTTATTTATTCTGTTCATCATTTTCCTGTCTTTTCTTCCTAGGTTCATGTATTCATAATGTTTGAAAGCATTGCATAGAATGCATTTTAAGCCCGTGATATGGTCTACTTCATTTCTGCAATCGCAGAAATTAGGCATAATCCAACTCTATTTAACTTTCTGAGTTTACAGCAATCCACACATTTCTTCGTATTTTTTCCCATTTTTACTTTATTTCGTCTAATTCTTTCCGCTTCTCAATTTCGTCTGCAAAAAACTTGACCTTTCCATTTATGGCTCGTTCGAATTCCGTCTGCTTGTCCCGACCGTTTATGGCACTCCTACAGGCGTAATGTGAAAAATCTCTGGAAAGCTGTTTTTCCGTTCGAATTGTTTTCAATTTATGTTCTTTTTCTTTTTGCACATTTTTTGTCACCCGATTTCACTTAATAAATTATTTTTCGCGAATTCACTTGTACTTAATACACACTGGTATAAGATGGAATTTACCGCTGAACTTATAAACACTAGTTGTTTTCATATTACATTGAGAGGAAACAAACCCCCTTCGACTTCGAACCAACCAAGGCCATAGACGGAGGGGTTAATAACTGGTGAACTTGCCAGGATTCTTCCAGTCTTCCAGACTCTGGAAATATAACAAACTGGCGACCTCCGCATCCAAGATTCTTCCAGTCTTCCAGACCCTGGAACTAGAACCAACATCCAGTTGACCGGCGTGTCACGACTTCCATTTCGTCACATCCACCCTTGAACCGGTGTGTCACGACTCCAAGTTCTCCACGCCTAGTCTTCATCCAAGAACAAGTAGCCAGCAAGAAACGTCTTCAGGACACGTCTTCAAGGGTTTCGCCGTATGAATCTTATTAAGTACAGATCTTTTTTTTTTTAAGTAATCTCTAAATATTTGAGAAGTCAGTATCATTAACAGTTAATAATTAGTATCAAGCCAGAATTAACAAAAACACAGTGAACATTCCGTACACCAGTGATACGTTTCTTTTTATTGAAACTGCGTTATTTTCACTATTATGGTTAGTATAATTTTATTTAATGTACAATCATAATATTACCGTGCCTTCGCGTACATTCGAGTGAAATGTTGCTTACATTTTTTATTATTGTATAAAAAATTTTCAAGTTATTAAATTGAATCGACTTGAAATTGTTGTGCAATTATTGTGCATTATTATAATGCACAAATTCTGCATTATTTATGTATTTCTTGGTCAAAGAAAGACAGTTTATAGAAATAGTTTATAGTTTATAGAGATACTTGATAGCAGTTCAAGTAAGTCGGTTGCATCCAGAGGGACGACCGCCCCAGAGAATACTAGAATAGAGAGATACTTGATAGCAGTTCAAGTCAGTTGGTTGCATCCAAAGGGACAACCGCCCCAGAAAATAACAGACTTCACTTGATAGCAGTTCAGTTGCAAGTCAGTTTCAGTTGCAAGTCAGTTTCAGTTGAAATTCAGTTTCAGTTCCAAGTCAGTTTCTGATCCAAGTCAGTTTCTGTTCCAAGTCAGTTTCAGTTCCAAGTCAGTTTGAGTTTCAAGTTAGTCAGTTTCAAGCTCAGTCAGTTTCAAGTCAAGTTCAGTCAGTTTCAAGTTCAGTCAGTTTCAAGTCAGTTTCAAGTTTCAAGTCAGTTTCAAGTTTCAAGTCAGTTTCAACTCTCAGTCAGTTTCAAGTTCAGTCAGTTTCAAGTTCAGTCAGTTTCAAGTTCAGTCAGTTTCAGTGCAGTCAATTTAATTCATCCTTTTTTGTTGTAAAAGAGAATTTAATTCAAATTGAATTTAAGCGAATTTAAGAGAATTTAATTTAAGAGAATTTAATTTAAGAGAATTTAAGAGAATTCAAGAGAATTTAATTCAACCTGAATTGACAGGTTTGTGTCTTTAATTCAACCTTATGTCTCTTTTTTGCATGCAGTAGTTGCGTATATAAATATATACATGAAATTATATATGTTATTATTTGTAACCAAAACAGTTTTTACAAATGTTTGTAACGATTTTTATAATTATTGTGATGTATATGATGACAGTAACAGTTTAGTAACTAATCGATCATGTCCCAATGACTTTTTAAATTACTATGGGAGGAACATGCCGTCCCTCCGTTTTGTTTGAACTCCTTTAATTTGTGTTCTGAGCAGTGTGACGAGCAATCTTTTTCAAAAGAGCAAAGTGCTCACGAAAAGACGTAGTGTCAATTTCAGACATCATGTCTCCCCGAATGGAGTATTCCAAATTTTATTTTTTTCCCAGTACCCCAACTCCAGTTGAACCCAGTGTCAACCAGGGAAATGGTTCAACCATGGTTGACTCTATTTTGGCTCCAGTCAAACCACAGTTTAACCAGTTTAACCATCTGTTTTCTTTCACCCAGGTTGGTCCAGAAGCCAACCAGGAGCCTCTTTTGGTACTGCGGAACATTCCTCAGTATCATAATGTGATCGTTCCAACGATCATTCTCGTCTTTCTTCCCTCCTACTTTGCTGATTGTTCCCTTTGGCTTTTCCTGGACCCCCTTCTGAAACCAGTAGAGGTTATTCTTCTTAATCCCCATAAGCCACCTCCTTTTTGAGGGAGCAAGGCTCGCATGGTCAGTCCACTGTTTTCCGGGCATGTTGCGAATCCCCTGTAACCATATGACCCGCATGCCCTATCACAGTGATGGCGAACCTATGACACGCGTGTCAGCAGTGACACGCCGCAGGGTTTCAGGGTTTCAGATGACACGCGATGGATGTTGAAAATGTTTGGTATTCTGATGAAAAACTGCAATAAATCGTCTACGCCCTAGTACTTTCGATTAATAAGTCAGCTATCTATGATTTTGTAGTTAAATTTAAAATGCATGTATGCAAGTGACATACTTGGATAAAAAGGTTCGCCATCACTGCCCTATCATATGACTACCTAACCATGCACCTAATTTATCTTGCTCTGTAGGTTCGTGAAATTTACCGGTATGACCGCACCTACACCTAAATTTAGGTTAAGTTGTTTTTTTATTTTTAAGAGTATTATATGAAACCTATAACCCCATGTCCAGTTCATTATAGTTTATAATTGATTTCTATTTATAATTTGTATTCTTAATTTTCTTAATTCAATTATCATACTGATACTTCTTGTTAATATTAGTAGTTAATATTAATGTTGATATACTGTTAATATATGGCGATGACTGTTACTAATCGAATTTAATTCCATGTTTAAATTTATGCTAAAATCATTGGATATCACAGTAAACTATTTAATTGCGTGTAAGTGCTAACTATGATATTTACTAAAGATCATTTAAATCTATTTAATCGTAATAATTTTTGCTTACTATATATAATCTTGCTCATGCATTTACTAAGTTATTTTAACCAACCTCTAAGCTAATTTGTTCCTTGAAGTATATGTATATATATACATATATACACACAGATATAATCCTAATCCACCATATATATATATACAGATATAATCCTAATCCACCAATGACCACTAATGAACTAGTCCTTCACGGGATGAACCAATTACAATAATAATCTATATAATCATATTCCACGTATATGTATATATACGTATACGCATTTACGTATAACTTCAACTATAAATCCCTTTTCCCCGTTTCGACATATCACCAACCACTTGCACTCTGTACCTTTAAATTATTTAATTTCTTGGAATAGACTCGTAAATGCTTATGCAAGTGTTCGAATTCCGATGACGACGCCAAAAGCGAGAGATTCTGAGGTGAAAAACTCCTCTCGCTTGCTTCCTTCTAATCCAAAAAACATTATCATGTTATATATCGTTATATATTATGTGTTTTGTTTTAAATATATATATATATTAGGGTGTCTCTTATTGGGTAGTCAAAAATTGAAATGTTGAATTATTTTATCTGCGCCCCCTAAAATAGTTCCATTTAGCATAAAAACTAAAACTTGAAAGTTTGACACAAATTGGCTCATATTTAGGGGTCGCCCCCGGCTAATAAAAATGGTGACCATGGCATAATAGCTCCTGACATATGATTATGCTCATTATACACATAATTCCTTCCTTCTTTTTTTAGTTTGATTCGTTTTTATAAGTATAGGCCTTCTTATTTATCATTGATCCTTTTCTAACCTATCCTTGATGTTGTTATAATCCATCCTTTGGTCCTCAATCCTTCTTTATCCCAATCCTTTTTCTCCTATCCAAAATCCTTCCTGGCTCTTTTTTTATATACAATCAGCAATGAAGCATTGCTACAAAAAAAAACCATTAGTTTATTATATAGAGATAAATTCAAAATGCCAGTGCTATTTACATACTTTAATTACTTTAATTAGCATTATTTCCTTATACAACATTTATTTAATATACAATGATTATACAATATGGTGTATTTTAAGGTGCGACCTCATTGATGGTTATTTTTTGAGAAGAACAGTTTTTGATGGAACTGGGTGACTCTGGCGGTGTTTTGCAACAATTTGGAGCAGGAACTGGAGCTGCTCTTCCCCCACTGTCAATTTCTTATTCAGCTCTTGAACTAAAGCTACTGCACGTTCTGCCCGGTCATTTACAACAGATAGAGCTGCAACAATAGCTCTGGCCCTTAAATATTCACAGTTGGATGTCCAAGTGCTGGGTGCCTTGTTCAGAAATCCTTCTGGCAAATTCAGCTTAGTAAAGAATTCTCTAGTATTTCTTGTAACAAGTTGGTGTAGTCCTTCACCAGAGCAGAAGGTCGATTCAGGAATCCGAGGACGCTTGGGTGGTCTATCAGTGGACTCATCTTCTAATGCCTTTACCATGCGTTTCTTTACATCTGTAGTAATTCGCTCATCAAAGAAAGCAAGACCAACTGCTTCTTCAGACAGGTACCATAAGTGGTTAGAGAGCTTTTTTTTAGTTGCATCAGAAATCTTTTTGTTAGGATAATTAATCAATGACCTCATAAGGAGCCAGTCATTAAATGGGGTTTCAATAGGGAGTGAGGATGTTGTCCAAGCCTTCATATAGATGAGAACAGAAAAAAGGGAAAGATCTCGAATTCCTCGTTCTTCAGTCTTAGTCATCTTGAACTGGTTTCGAAAAAGCCACATCTTGATAGAATAGAGCGCTTTGGACATCCAGCGAGCTCGATGCATGGCACCTGGTGCACGAAACTTGATGCCTTTATTGGGGACACCTCCAAGAAAGATGATGGACAGATCCAAAAGTTCTTGATAGTCATCCCGTAGCATAGGTGCCTGGGATCTAGCAAACTGAATTAGTTCAGTTTTAGACTGGATAATTGCTTCTTTAGTAATCGTGTCTGTCTCACCTGTTTGGAACTGGCTTTGATCAACAGAAGTCCAATTGTCACGAAAACGCTTAAAGATCAATATCTCTGGACCAGTTGATGTAGATCCCAATGTTGCTTCAAATGCAGCTCCCAACAATAAATCTAAAACATGGTGTCTACAAGGCAAGTACAAAACATCATGTCCCAATTTTGCTTCGATGAGAGCACAGGCTCCACTATATTGACCCGTGTTTGAAGCTGTTGTATCGAAACAAATTGCTTTTACTCTCTCTGTAATTCCCCATTCATTCAGGCAGTTAAAGACGGCTTCAGCTTGTGCTTCTCCAGTTGAGTTTGGGATTTTGGGGACACCAAGCAGCTGTTCAACACCAGGTCCTGACACAAGTACTGGGAGACGATCAATGTGCTTGTGCGAGGTGAGGTCCTCCATCATCTTGCCATCCCAGTGGACTGTCATAGAACATTCTCCATGGAAATGCTCCTTAAGTTCTTTAGCATGACGAGCTCGGTTCTTATTTCGAAGGCGATGGATAGAATGTTGGTTTATGTTGTAATCTGAAGCGTCCAAACCAAAGCTTTTAGCTGCCTCTGCGAGGATAAATGTTGCCTTTCTAGAGGAAATTTGTGTACGATCCAGGGCAGCAGACATCTGAATAGTCATGATGTTTTTCATGCCTCGTTTTTCTTAGATTTTGGTAAAGCACAAGCTCCTTTGGGCTCCTCCTCCTCATTCTCACTTTCATCAGTGTTGCTGGAAGATGTGGAAGAAGCCAGTACAACTTGACTAGTAGACGCCTCCATCAAAGATTCTGACTTTCTTTTTCTCTCTGCCTCAGCTTCCAACCGTTTGACTGCATTTTTTGTGCGGTGAAGATGTACAGTGTCCACACCACCGATTGAGCCAGGACGACCTTTTTGTCTTTGCAGTTGAAGGAACTCCCAGTCCTCACGATTCTTGATCAGCTTCTCAGCGTCTCCATGGGCGATGTCAAAGAGATCTTCCAATCGCTCTACAAAATCAGCCTCCTTGGTTTTATGGCTCTGGCTTGTTCTGGAAGCATGCTTCTTTAAGCAAGTCCATTCGTTAAAGAAATTCTCTAACTTCTTCATGGCACGAGGTTCCTGCTGAGTAGGAATATTGGCCTTATCCCAGATAACTATTGTGGCTCGAATAGATTGACGCAGAGCATCGCGGATTGTCATTTTCTCTCTGTGGAGGTGCATAAAATAACCAAAAGCTTGCCTATATGGGGGCAGCTTTGAGCCTTTAATATCATCTACTGTAGATCCGAGCAAATAGAATGGTCTTCTTGTATTCATCTGCAAAATAAGAAAACAAAATATTAATGTAGTGTTATGGTTTTGTAGAGCAGGGCTAAATCACTGTTTTGACTTTTTTAAATTACAAAAAAAAAAAAATTTGGTAGACACAAAGTTAATTTGGTCTATTTTATAAATCTAACGTATTTTTCTCAATTATTATTCCTATTATTTTTTAATCTAAGAAACAAGGAATAAATATTTTTGTAGTAGAAATTTATATTTTGCTATTTTATTGGAAATAGAAACAGTGGCGTCACTAGGGTTGGTGTCACCCAGTGCGGTAACTCATGGTGTCACCCCCCCCCCATGGACCTCCTCCCGTACCAGACCATACAGAATCCTTAGTAATGTTTTTTGTACTAATGTTACTCGTAAATCGTAATTCCCGTATATCACTGAATGTAATGGCAATAGTAGTGACATAAACAACTAGCAAAATTAAAATTACTCCTTTAAATTACAATATCATACGCACAGCCTAAATGTATTTACATTTACATAGTTTCATGTGGTTAAAGTGAAAATTCGGTAAGAAAACAATAGAATTCGAAGTAAAAACGTTTAAGAACTACATCAAAATTATGTTCATTTTAACGTTAAACTTTACCGTTACATGAGATACATTAATGGATTAGGTTTGCATAATCAATAACGGCCCAAATAATGTAGAAGTTGTAGACAAATGCATATGGAAATATACTCATAAATTTGAGGCTGCAACATCATAAAGACAGAGGCTGCAACAACTGAGCGGAAGCCTTTTTTTATTTTTCTCCTTCTTTTCCTTTAATTACTACTTCATTCTCAAAAAAGTTATTGATATAGGTTCACAAATACTAATTACCACAATATTGTAGCTAAAACAACAGAAAATTTGACAAAATCAGCGACTATAAAAACACCAGCAGCAACGAAAACAACAGCGCGTGCTTGTAGAGCGTGCAGACGAAACCACGTGATTCGAAGCGTCATTGTAATTGGGTAATAATGACAGCTCTGACCGGAGCGCATTAGAAGGTTCAAAAAGTAAATTAGCATAGAGTTTTAGCCTTGTAGGTATATTGATACATGTAAGCTGGGCTTACGAAAAATGTTTTTGTTGTTATAACTAACTACAGGGATATTTTTATAAAAAATAATAAATTTCTGCTCAAACACTGCACAAAAACCCCCCGCACCCCTCTAGTGACGCCACTGATAGAAACACAGATCATGAAACACATGTCAGGTAAAATTTCCATTGAACTAAATTAAATTCTTTGTGACAAATAGCAACATTGTTTAAAACTTCATAATATGTGTATAAGAGCATAAATTCTAATTTTTTCATTAAATTCATTAAATTTTTTTCAAACACTAATAACAAAATCAGTATAAATAATTGTGAAAAATATAAATAACATAGTTTATTATCTGATAATAGCAAAAAAGAAGTATAGTGATACACAGTTACACACCTTTTACTTATGACAGCAGAACACTGAATGATAACAAATAAACAATTTCAACATAATCTGGAGCATTCTTGATGAAACATGTTTAAACAGGTTGATCTTTTCTTATCAAGCAATATTTTCAGCTACAAACTTGACAATTATCTCTAATATATTCATTTAATTGAATTCATCATTATGGAAAACTGATGAGTGGGTAGTTGGGAGAGTAACGAAAATGGTTCACTGAGTAGGTAGGTAGTTAATCTAACAATTATTAAATTCCTTTTATGTCAATAACTGGGTGGATGAAACCAATTGGTTGCTCACCAGAGTTATTCTCCACACTAGTATTTATATACTGTGTGAGAAGAGCGTGCTCGGTAATAGATATACATTACCGATCAACCAACCGGGAAAAAAAAACCAAGACAACGCTGGTGGAAAAAGCCCCGCGAAGAGGAGAACAAAGGAGAACGAAAACGAGGAACGGGGGCGAAAGGACGCAACTGGAGAAGGGACGAGAACAGACACCGAAGAAAGATCCCCACCAGCAAGTACGCTCTCGACAATTATACAAGGAGAAAAGAGACTCTCTAATAACTAGCAGTAAGTGACTAATTGTGTTTTTAACCCAGGTTTACATAGATTCATTAAATTAAGCTGGGTCAGACAACTTGGCCTACATTGTGGCCTAAGACCCAGCATCAACTCATAGCTTAACAAAGGTGAAGGTAGATTGCCCTAACCTAATTTGGTGAGGAATCCTACTGTGGACCTCAATTTATCTGCCCGCTCTGGACCATTTCCGGAATCTCTAGGCTGACCCCTCTAGGCTAGACTTGATCTACTCTATAGTTAGACTGGAGATATAAGGGGTGGGTTAATTGTGGACCAATTCATACAGAGCATTTTTCGCAATCATAAATATGATGATTAATTAATTAAAAACATGTTTAGTATACTTGACAACTGCTAGTAATTTCAAATATTAATTGCATAAATAATAGCTATATTTTATGAAATTTAATAAGCGGGGGCAACCTCTAAAAATTGTTCAATCCAAAAAACATTTTATATGTGATGTTTTTTCAACCAATGGAACTGGTTGAGGAGGCGCAACCTAAAAAAATCAACACTTCGAAAATAAGAGACACCCTAATATATATATATGTACAGTATATGCCCATGTACTTTATCTTATATTCCTAACATCCTAATTGTCTATAAATATGAAACACTGTAAAAAACTATAGTTAACTGTTTAATTGTAATTAACTGTAATAATTTAATATGATGTAATTAATGTACTTTAATGAAACTGCAATTAACGATAATAAGTGAATGTGAATTAATTGATAATTATAATCATAGTTATAGTAAACCAAAATTACAATGTATCAGTGATATACGGGGCTCCAATAAACCATAGCCCCCCTGCCCATGGCCTAAACCATTAGAGGTACAGTAAAACTAAACATACCTTACAAAAGAGAATTTAATCCTGCATTTAATGAGAAACAATTAAAACTTGGTGTTCCCGCCATTGGCTTCCAAGACAGCCTGAATTCGCTTTGGGTAGCTTGTCAAAAGTGACGTGAATAGAACTTGATCGTTACGCAAATTTGCTAAAACAGTTTCAATGTGTTGCGTCACTGTATCCTTCGAAAATCGATTTGCTGCAGGTTCTTGAAAGAAGAGACATTCAACCTTGTTCTTTATAACTGATCCAATGTGTTCACAGACGTTCAGGTCAGGAGAATTTCCTGGCCATTCTTCATTTCCAAATAAATCGATCTCATGGTTCCGCAACAACTGTTGAGTGGCTAATGCCTTAAAGCAGGGGGCCTTATCGTGCAGAAGTGTGACCTGATCGACATCCATAACATTGTTTGGGTTTCTTAGAAAAGGAATGACATGCTGGGATAGAGTAATATCACGAAAATACTGTCCATCCCAACTCTGACTATTTGGCTTCAGCACCAGTGGCGGCTCGTGACTAAAAATTCTAGGGGTGCTGTCTCTAAGAATGGGTTGAAATAATTACTGAAATAAAAGGATGAGCATTGAGCAATGAATAAAAGTTTCAAAAGTTATTGTAAAAGTTATTCAGTGAGCTCATCCTCATATTGTTCTTGATTATTTCAGTTGTAAATAAAAAATATAGGGGTGCTGCAGTTCCGCAGTGCCTACCGACGAGCCGCCACTGTTCAGCACCCACATGAGCTTCTTTGCAATCAACAAAACAAACACACCAACACAGTCTGGACTTTTTAATAGTTCGCGATAATGTTCATTGTCATCGATTTCATCTGGTGTTGTGGCCCACACTCGATCATTTTGGTAGTTAGGAGACAGCTAAATGCATGAAATCATCCACATCCCAATCTTCAAGATAATGGGCAAACCACATTCTGTCATCGATGTTAAGTTGAGTTTTTCTTGGCTTTGGAAGTTCAAGCCAAGGCTTTAAACCTTGCCTACGACGGTACAGTCGATTGATCTCACCACTAACGATCTTTCCTCTTAACACTTCGATCTTTCTAGAAAGTTTAGCACCGCTGTTTTTCCGCTTACGCGTACCGCTTTCAATGATGTCCTTTGTTTCCTGAGAGAGTGGCAAATTTGGGCGCCCAGATTTGGTTGTATCCATTTCACATTCATCAAAAGTTTTATTCCAATTTCTTTTGACGAAGTCCTCACTGCTTCGCAACTTTTTGGCAACCCATGAACGTGTTATAAAGGTGACTCCAGCATCACGAGCTTCCCGAAATGTTATTCCTCGTATGCGATCTATCACACGTTGCCTGTCCGAATCACCAATTAGTTGAGAAGCCATTGTATTATCACTTTATCAGCTAGAGTAATTTTAATACCTGCAATAAATAAAGAATTTTATATATTTTTATAATCACTAAAAACTATTTCGATATAGTAAACATATAAGCTGCAAATGGGGGTGGCTAAGGTTTTTTGGAACCCCTTACTTTGGTTGTACTCAATGTCCAACCCGACATTATGTCGTCATTTAGGAAAGTATACGCGGCGATATTGTTATTGTTTTTTTATTATTATTTTTTCGTTGGGGTAAATTTTTAATTTGCTTTCTACTTTGCCAAATAATTGGTGACTTGTTTTTATTTAATTTCTTAATCATTTTTTTAGATTTAGCTTAATAATGAATCCTGATTAAAACTTTTGCAATGTTCATGTTTTGTATACATTCTCTCTTCGTTATAAAAGATGAAGTCATTTCTTGCCTAAGCATTTAATTGTAAATCTTAAACCTTTAATTTTGCTCATATGCATATTTTAGTGTAAAGATGCATAGTTCAATTTCCACTTTTAGTTAACTCGACAGATCATGATAACATCAGATTTGAAAATACGCGGTTTAAGATAGAAATATGGCTTCATCTTCAAATATCTTGTTTACCTGTTTAAACATTGCGGCAGCAAAAAAATTTACTTTACTTTCAAATATTGTGCAAAAATAATGCAGCCTATAGAGAATAAAAAACGGCACAAGTCAACATTTAATAATAATGATGTTAGCAAATTATGGGTATATAAACCCACAAAATTTCTTCCATGTTCCTTCTGACTAGACTGATCTAACTTAGAGGCTGAGCATTACTTGTAACATTTTAGCACTAAATTACAGTAACAAAAATCTTTATCTTCTCCTTCGAGCCGTGCTCACTTCAGAGAACTTAGTCATTAAAATCTCCCGATACGTTACAAGAAGAATCGGTGAACCTTCAGAGAACTTAGTCGTAAATAGGGAAAACTAAACTGGAAACTGACTGTCTGGGGACTGTCTGACTGAAAACTGACTGATTTGATCCAACTGGATTCAACAACTGGAACTGATTACTCTGGGGGCTGATTTCTGGAGCGGTTTTCCCTCTGGATGCAACCGACTGACTTGAACTGCTATCAAGTGGAGTGGGTTTCCTATTTCTTTCGGAAATCAGAACTGAACTAATTCTATTAGCATTATATGTCTGTTATTTTCATGGAGAGGGTGTGTCCTATTTTGACACTTCACTAACTTTCCGGCTGGGTAAATCTCCCATTGATTCCGGTTGAAAAAATTTATACCTAGTTGGATATCTGTCTGAAAGGTAGCGGCTGTGTCCACTATACATTTCCCGCGGTATACCGCGTTTCCAACTTCTAAATATAATTCAATTTCTCCGTATGAAGGTATGGGTGTGCCTGTAACTCCTCTGAGCTGAGTTGACAGGAGGATGCCTTAATTTCATATGTGTAATCTGTACTCTCTAGTAACTCATCTACACAATGTTTCTTATTAGTAGGGCAGCTAAACAAGTTGAAGTGGACAATCTGGACAAAAGCACCAAACTTTCCCTACTTGTATATTTTGGACCAACAATTAAAAATATCCCCGGAACCACCTTCAGAGACCCATTACTTGGCCGCCATATTGGATTTCAAGATGGCCGCCATAGACAAAATGGAATTTCTGATATAAGTTTCAATAGAGAATTCCCTTGGCATGTTTGGCATCAAACTATATGTTTTTTGGCATGATCAGATCAATAAAACAACTTTTAAGCTGATCAGAAGTATGTTTACTGCAGAAACCACACTTCGTACAACATATACAGTGAAAATCGTGAATATTTTAACACAAAAACCATGTTCAAGAAAACCATGTTTAAGAAAAATCAACGAAACTATAACAATTGAAGATTTCACCCACCAAAAAGTAGACCTTTAGCTCTATAACTGAATGTGGGAGAGGAAAATTGGCAAAATATGTGCATTTCAAAAAATGAAATTCTACAAAGGTCAAAATGCTACCCTTTCATATTTGTACAATTTTCATGCATTATTCGTGGTTCTATAGAAAACTTGTATTAACAACATTTGTAGAGTAAGGGCAGGGCTATTAAATGGGCACCATAAAATGGAAATATCTTGGCATTTAGCATTGCAATGCCTACTGTCCCAACTCACCCCCTGTCCCGAACTGTCCCAACTCACCCCGCTCGACGCTATATGTTAAACTGCACAGTTGCAGCTACACAGTTCTGTACACTTCCACCTGGCCTTCTTGCAAGCACACCTGGTGCCACATCCACTCTTGCTCTTGCAGCCGCATTTGACCAATTCGCTGCAAGCTTTAGATGCTACTGGTCTTGTGGTCCAAACTGGTGTCCATGACTGGGACTCTTCGCTAAAGGTCCATCCCCATCCTTCAGGAGTTGGAAGATTCTGTTCACTTCTCTCACAGGTCGACCATATTCTGAAGAGGGCAAGCGAGTTCTTCTTGATCGGTGTATGAATTGACCTTGTACAATCTGTGACAACTTCTTTGTAGTATCGGCTATATTGCTCCTTACCCAAATCCTTTATAGTTCTCACTGTATGGACCACAGATTCATCCATGACATTCCTTGTGTCTAAGGCCAGTAACTCATTCCCATTATCACAAAATGGATTTCCCATATCACGGAAGACTTCAACGAGATTAGAAACATGATCCTTGAATCTTCTCTGTGTAGATAGTCCTTCTTCGTGGTGGAAGTTGTTGTCTTCAGTTTCTGGAAGGTTTTCGTCTTCATATTCAGTAATCAATCTGGCTTGTTCTGGCCCTGCTACCATCCACTTCTTGAATGCCACTGGATTCTCAGTCAGACCCACCGCGCCTCCTGAACCTTTGACTTTCTCATTGTTTTGTTCATGCGCTTGTTCTAAAGGCATGGCTGAGAATCTCTTCTTGGTCTTGTGTACTACCCAGTGTCCATTTCGTGAAAACTCATTCATAACTGGTTGAGGGAGATTCTTCATGTCCCGGATGTGGAGTGGAAGCCAACGTGCGTAATTCTGGTGGTCAAGAGCAAAGAACCAGGGAACTACTTTCTTCAAGCTTTCTACATACAATGGAAAGTCTCCTGCACGATGTGATCGTATGAATATGAGGCCGTCTATCTCCATCTGAAGAATTGTCTCCCAGTATTGGAATGTTGGACTGACCTGAACCATCTTCTTCTTCCACTCTTCCTTTGTCTTGTCATCATAGGGACCAAGTTTCCATAAAGGCTTCATGCTGCAGCTTTGCCAATGTCAAAGCTGTTACCTGGTGAGCATGTCTGGTTCTTGTAAGATGAGAGGCTTTAAGAAATGAGTCAACAGTTCCTGCCGAAGCAATGCCTGCTTGTGTCAAGGCATTTGTCCACCCAGATCCCTCTAGATAATCTCCATACGTTCTCCACATGGCCATCTCTGTATGTAGACCTCCAAACATGACGATGACCTTGTCTTCTCCGTGGGTGTCTGGCCACTTCCACTGAATGAATTTACCAAGGGCATATAGGGGTGCATCGAATGCAACAACTGGTATTTGCCCGGGGTTAAGGAATTCAGTAGCAGACCGAACAACATTCATTCCATGCTTGATCATCGCTTGAGTAGCGGCCTTTTCATGGAATAAGGGAAGGAGGTAGGAAAGGGTTTTCATTTGATCTTCATCTTGTTCTTGCCTTGTAGCGTGGTATGCTGACCATGATATAACATCACCCTTCCCTATCGTGTCTTTCTCCAAGATCCTGAACGCTTCTTTCATCCACTCCTTTTCCTGGAAACATGCTTCATGGTAGTGTCCCTCAATAGGGTCAGACACATTAGACAACTTCAGAACTTCTACCTTGGTTTTGTCCATTGCAACAGCTGGTACAATTGAGTAGGACATGAGTAACTCCAAGTCCCTTGAACCTAGAGAAGGTAGCACAAGATCACCTTGTTTGGTTCCACAGTTTGAGACAGTTGGGAACTGAAAGAGACTAATCCCTGTACCATGAAATGATCCAACGGCAGTTGTACTAGATGGGTTGTAATCCAGATTGTCAAGTGCCCCAACAATAAATGGTCCATGACGAAACTGAGCTGGTACAACCACTCCTTTGGTCTTGAAGTTCTGGCACACTGCTGTTGCAAGTTGGCTTTCGACTTGAAGAATTCGGTCATAACTCACACTGAGACCCAATTCATATAGTTGTGTAATTAATGATTTTGACCGAATTTCAGTATGAATTTTCAGACCAAGATACAGAGGCAATGGTGGTTCTCTTTCCAAAGAATGGCGAACCTTAGATGATGATGTATGCTTGTTCCTAAAATTAAAAAGGATAAGTTGCGAGACAGTGAGAGTTGCAGGGGAGTCTTCTGGTGTTTGGTCCTTCACGTCAGCACCATTTGTGATCATAGATATAAGGGTTTTCAAGGTTGTAGGTACCGATTCCTGTTGACAACCAGATGGAAAGGCACCTGCAAACTTGAATCCAGTAAAGTTGACGATTTCCTTGCGTATGATTCTAGCAGCTTTTGCAAGAATCATAGTATCTCCTTCAAAATTCTGTCTATTTGTCTCTCTGAGCATTTCCTGAATTCCCTGCTGAAAAACTAAGATTTTGTTCTTGCCATCACTCACTTCCTGGGCATATGGGAAATACTCCAGAATCTTCTCTCTGAATCGTCCTCTGTTCATTTCCTTATTAATACCTAAGTCCCGAAGTCTTTTTTGATACAGATCAAATAGCACAGAAAACTTCATTTGAAATATTCCTTCTTCCACGCAATTTTCTACATGATTAACGACCTCAACTATTGCCTTTGCTTTCATCAAGTTTTCTTCATAGCCTTCTTCCTTGCTCTGTTTTTGTCTGAAAAGTGAGCGGTAACGGTTCCGATAAAATGTCAAGCATTGCAGATGATACTTGGCTTCAATGGCCATGAGATCACCACCTCCTATTCTAGACATTAGTTCTGTGCCACTGAGTTATGTAGCCATCATTCGTAAATTGACGTCAGCGCCAAATGTACTGAATTCGTGAAGATGCCCAGGTGTTTGTTGACAAAACACACAAGTTGCTTTGTCCATAGGATGCCGCTGAACCCGCTTCCCCGTAGATGAACTGGTTTCACCTTCATCCGCCCTTTCTCTCTTTTTTGTATCCCTTTCAAGCTTTTCTTTACTAAATTTAACATGGCATGACTTGTGCCACACAGCTTTATTCTGAACCAGATCTTCAACAGTCACCTCTTCATTGAAAAGAAGAGGAACTGGTAGTCTTCCAAGATTCTTGAATGCGTTGACATTCTCCATAAATGTTGCATATGCTTCAGTTTTTTTACCACTCACAGCATTGAGTGGACATTTAAGAGTCTCACCTTTGCTCTCTTGACAAACCATGCATTTGCTCCAATCCATGTTCACAAATCACCTGCAAAACAGAAAAGCACATATTATATAGTTATATTATTAAATATTTTACATTAAATAAACATTTAAGGGTAATTCTGATTATTTTATAGCAATCCTGGCATCGAAATATGTAGGTTTAGGGACTATTTATTTACAATTACTACTCACAATAGTTTGTTGATTTCTAGCTGGCAGCCAAGATAGGGTTGTGCGTCTTAGTTCCGGGGAAAAATTGGTAGCTAAGGTCCTGAACAACATTTGAGCCAAGTTTGGTGCTTTTGTCTAGAATGTCCACTTACTTCAAAAATCAGGGTCTAAGCTACTGCACTATATTAACGTCGCGTGTCCTCCTTTATCTGGGAGAGCGGTTAAATCTTGGTTATCTGTGCTACAATTTATTATTAAATCACCTAGGAGGTTTGCACCTATTATCCTGATGGGGAGTTGGTATGTGTATTTGGGTACATTACTGCTCTTTAGGAGGGAGGAGGTTGAACTGCCGCCTCCAAAGTAGGGTCTAAAAAAGGGCTCGAACTGTCTTCTATGGGAGGACCTGGGTCATATTCTACGGGATCACCATACGCTGGAGGGTTTTCTTGAAAACTGTACTCTGGGGAAATTGATTCCTCCACGGGTACTTCTACGTACGGAACTATCCGACCTTGCTCATTGTACTATGGGTTGTCCATTGGGTAATAGTGTGATTGACCCTGTGGTCGTAATGTATTTGATTGGTTGTTCGGTTGAGGCTGGGAATGGACTGGTTTCGGGGGACTGGAGGACTTTTAGGAACGTGAGTGGTTCGATTTCTGGGAGTGGGGCCTATACCCTGCAGGGGCTTTATCAGCACATTTTTTTGCGATCGCCACGGCGATGACCATGTTCGTGACAGTGGGAGCAATAAGGGGGATAATTGTACTGACTTATCATGTGCCCAAAGCTATCGCAGTTAAAAGACTGTGGAGGAGGGCGTGCATTCTGGGTTTGGGGGGCTTGTTTCTGGGGTGGTGTTCCCTGCATCGGCCTCCATTTATAGGGTTGTTGTTGTTACTGTTCGTGTTGTGTTTGCTGCTGCTGAATGTAGTGTATGGGGGTTTCTCTACCCTTTCGGTAGTTCTGGTTTGCTAAATCTAGGTAATGTTTCCGTGTTTTATTTACGGTACACTTACTGGTTTGTCAACATTTAGAAACTCTTGAAACTTTTTTTTTGGGTGCTCCGGGTAGGTTTTGGTAAATGGTCTTTGCTACTATTAGGTTTCTTTGTTTTGAAGTGAAAGTAATGCCACACGCATTTTCTGCGGCTCGGAGGGCTTCTACGAGCTTATGTGTTCGTGTAATAAAATTATTTAAATCTTCATGTTCCTCTTTCTTCCATTTAGCTTGGAAGACAGCTTCTAACGTGGCTAAGGGTTGTGCAATTGTTATTTCTTTAAAAAATTCTAATAAGTTTTGTTTAAAATTGTCCCATGTTGTAGCATCGCTAATGGATGGGACTTAGAGCATTCCCTTCTTTAAGGTCGATAAACCTTTTTGCTTTCCTAACCTTTATATCATCTTCGCTGATGTTTTCGCGTAAGAAACGTTGTTCTAAAGACTCAATCCAAGGTCTTATGCGTGGTTCAACAAAGTGATTACCTATGATCCCCTTCAAAATTAAGAGAGTATGGGGAAAGTTTACTAGTCTACCTAAGTTAATGTATGTTAGGGCGGGGGTTTGAGACATATTGGCTTGTACTTGATCTGAAGTTTGTGTCTACCTAATACGCGTAAATACACACTTGACCCCAGGTCTATATATCATCCATTACGTAATTAGATTTTTACCTACACTAGTCAATAAAAATAGTTTATTAACTGTACGATCATGGTAACTTTGGATATTCCTGAACTTTAAAATTTAAAATTTTCCCTTTTAGCAAATATTCATTATGTATGTATTTTTTTTCCACAGGAAAATAAATATTTGTAAAATTTAACAATATCATTGTTTGTCTAAATTAATGTATTAATCCTTTTATTCTGTTTGCATAAATTAAAGTATTAATGTTTGAATTATTTATATTTTATAATAACTGTAAGCAAGTGTCGTGTTAAGGATTTGATTTTCTAATTACTGTGCATTGTAACTTAACCACCCCGAATTATGTTGTGTATATAAAACTATATTATAAAAACCATTAGTTATCATCTAGTTTGAATTAGTTGGGATTTTATATTATTGTATTGTATTAATTGTATTGTATTAATATCATTATAGAGGGATGAGCCCTGTAAAAATGAACAATGAATAATTCCTATGTTCATATATTTTTATATTCATTCGTGTAATTCTTAGATCCATTCGTATGATTCTTATATTAATTTATTTAATTCTTGTATCCATTTATATACTTCGTATATTTATATAATACTGTATATTCTTATATATTTATATTCATATAATCTTTATATACAAATATTCGTTTTTACATAAGGACCAAACTCTCATAATGCAAATTTGGATGACTTTAGTATTCATTGTATGGTAAATTCTTTAACCTATTATTATTTATATGTTGTTCATTCATACGTCCATTTCCTTTCTTGACCTTTATTTTTTGTTAAATTTATTAATTATTCATTCAGCAATCTATTGTCTGCCTATTGTCAACCTATCGTGTGACTACGAATATGTGTACAAAACTTTATGCATTCGTACATTTTCGCAAATGATCATGATCACATACGTAGTTACCTTACATGTAAGTACGTTCATATATATACTTTTTATTTTTTCTTTAAAGTATTCAATTTCTTGGAATAGACTCGTAAATGCTTATGCAAGTGTTCGAATTCCGATGACGGCGGCAAAAGCGGGAGCTTCTGAGGTGAAAATCTCCTCTCTCTTGCTTGCTTCTAATCCAAAAACATTATCATGTTAACTTATCGTTATATATTATGTCAGTTGTTATATATATATATATATATATATATATATAGATATATATATATATGTGTGTATATATATATATATATTTATAAACATATATATATATATACTATATATATATATATATTATATATACATATATGTCCATGTACTTTATGTTATACTCCGAACATCCTAATTGTCTATAAATATGAAACACTGTAAAAAACTATAGTTAACTGTTTAATTGTAATTAGCTGTAATAATTTAATATGATGTAATTGTAATTAATGTACTTTAATGAAACTGTAATTAACGATAATAAGTGAATGTGAATTAATTGGTAATTATAATCATAGTTATAGTAAACCAAAATTACAATGTACTCAGTGATGTACTTTGGTTGTACTCAATATACAACCAGACATTATGTCGTCATTTAGAAATGTATACACGGCAATACTGTTATTGTTTTTTTATTATTATATTTTCGTTGGTATAAATTTTTTACTTGCTTTCTGCCAAATAATTGGTGACTTGTTCTTTTTAAAATTTCTTAATCATTTTTTTAGATTTAACTTAATAATGAATCCTGATTAAAACTTTTGCAATGTTCATGTTTTGTATACATCTCTCTTCGTTATAAAAGATGAAGTCATGTCTTGCCTAAGCATTTAATTGTAAATCTTAACCCTTTAAATTTTGCTCATATGCATATTTTAGTGCAAAGATGCATAGTTCAATTTCCACTTTTAGTTAACTCGACAGATCATGATAACATCAGATATAAAAATACGCGGTTTAAGATAAAAATATGGCTTATCTTCAAAAATCTTGTTTATCTGTTTAAACATTGCGACAGCAAAAAAATTTACTTTACTTTCAAATATTGTGCAAAAATAATGCAGCCTATAGAGAATAAAAAACGACACAAGTCAACATTTAATAATAATGATGTTAGCAAATTATGGGTATGTAAACCCACAAAATTTCTCCCATGTTCCTTCTGACTAGACTGATCTAACTTAGAGGCTGAGCATTACTTGTAACATTTTAGCAGTAAATTACAGTAACAAAAAGTCTTTATCTTCTCCTTTGAGCCGTGCTCACTTCAAAGAACTTAGTCATTAAAATCTCCCGATACGTTACAAGAAGACTCGGGGAATCTTCAGAGAACTTAGTCATTAAAATCTCCCGATACGTTACAAGAAGAATCGGGGAACCTTCAGAGAACTTAGTCGTAAATAGAGAAAACTAATTTCACGATACGTTATAAGAAGAATCGGGGAACCGTCAGATAATTTAGTAAGTTTTCCCAGAATCCTCCGAACCACTATAGAAGAACTCGGAGAGTAGTATAGAAGAAACTACTGCGAATAACAAATCCGTTGCTGCCTCCTAACCAGAACCCCCGTCGACTTCGATCCAACCAAGGCCATAGGCGGAGGGGTTAACATATATGTATACACATATATATACACACACACACACACATATATATAATATATATACAGTTATACACATATATATATATATATATATACACATTTAACTGCAAACACGCAGTAAAATTAACGTAAAGAACGACGCTTGTATAGGAGATATTCCGCGCAAGACGAGAGAGAGAGAACGAAACAAATGAAAAAATGAGGTAACCACCCGGGAATCGAACCCGGGATCTTCCGATTGCCGGTCAGATGCGATAACCATTACACCATGGGCCTCACTCTTCCAAATGCCGAAATTCTTCTACATACTCGCAGAAACCAATGCCCCAAGGGGTCACCTCCCGCATGCCGTAACATTATATACATTTAACTGCAAACACGCAGTATAATTTACGTAAAGAACGACGCTTGTATAGGAGATATTCCGCGCAAGACGAGAGAGAGAGAACGAAACAAATGAAAAAATGAGGTAACCACCCGGGAATCGAACCCGGGATCTTCCGATTGCCGGTCAGATGCGATAACCATTACACCATGGGCCTCACTCTTCCAAATGCCGTAATTCTTCTACATACTCGCAGAGGCCCATGGTGTAATGGTTATCGCATCTGACCGGCAATCGGAAGATCCCGGGTTCGATTCCCGGGTGGTTACCTCATTTTTTCGTTTGTTTCGTTCTCTCTCTCTCGTCTTGCGCGGAATATCTCCTATACAAGCGTCGTTCTTTACGTTAATTATACTGCGTGTTTGCAGTTAAATGTATATAATATTACGGCATGCGGGAGGTGCCCCCTTGGGGCATTGGTTTCTGCGAGTATGTAGAAGAATTACGGCATTTGGAAGAGTGAGGCCCATCGTGTAATGGTTATCGCATCTGACCGGCAATCGGAAGATCCCGGGTTCGATTCCCGGGTGGTTACCTCATTTTTTCATTTGTTTCGTTCTCTCTCTCTCGTCTTGCGCGGAATATCTCCTATACAAGCGTCGTTCTTTACGTTACACATATATATATATATACACATATGTTAACCACTCCGTCTATTGTCTTGGTTGGTTGGAAGTCGACCAGGGTTCTGGTTAGGTGGCAGCAACGGATTTGTTACTTGCCGTAGTTTTTTCTACACTACTCTCCGAATTCTTCTTATAGTAGATCGGAGGATTCTGTAGATCTTTCTGAAGGTTCCCCGATTCTTCTTGTAACGTATGAGGAGATTTAACGACTAAGTTCTCTGAAGAGAGCAAGCTTCGAAGGAGAGGATAAAGGCAAACTTTTCTTACTGTAATTTACTGTTAAAATGTACAGGTAGTGCTCAGCCTCTAAGTCTAATTCTGAATTTACAGGGGGAGAGGTTCAGCCTCCTCGAGTAGAGGTTCAGCCAGGACTGATTGAGTTTACAATACGAGAAATAGATAAGCCTAAATTTTGAGGGAGTGCAGTTGAAGGTTAATCTTCACCCCTTGAAGAATCTCCGAATTACTTCATCTTGAATAAGAAAAAATTAATATAAAAGAACTGAAACAGAAAAATATTTATTTGCCGATTATTCATTTTTTGGTGAAAACTTCACGTCGGAGTCGTACATTGAGTACAACCTAAGTACATTGTTAAGTACATTGTTAAGTACATTGTAATTTTGGATTACTACAACTATGATTATAATTACGAATTAATTCACATTCACTTATTATCGTTAATTGGTTTCATTAAAGTACATTAATTACATCATATTAAATTATTGCAGTTAATTACAATTCTTGCAAATTGTTAATTGACATATCTGATACTGAAATAAGATACGGAAATACACGGATATTTATGATATAACATAACATAATATAACATAACATAAACATAACACCTTATACACACACACACACACACACACACCACACACACACATATATATATACACATATATATACACATATATATATGTGTGTTTTCTACCTCGTAGTGTACGGACGTTTTTGTTTCCGCTCTGTGTAATATCGAAATAACTAGTGTTTATAAGTTCAGCGGTAAATTCTATCTTATACCAGTGTGTGTATTAAATATTAGTGAATTCGCGATAATAAATTATTAAGTGAAAGCCGGTGGCATATAGCTTGCACAAAGAAAAAAACATCAAATTGAAACATAAATTTAAAACACTTCGAACGGAAAAACAGTTCTGAGATTGTACACTAGGCCTAAGAGGGAAAAAGGTCAGTGCCATAAATTTCGAGAGAAATTTGAGAAGCGAGAAGAAGAGTAAAATAAAGGAGAAAATGGCAAAACATACGAAGAAATGTGTAAATTGCGGGAAAGTCAGGAAATTGAATAAAGCCGGATTATGTGTAATGGAATGTGCGGCATATCAACTTTGCGATTGCAAAAATGAAGCAGACCAAACCACGGGCTTAAACTGCATTCTGTGCAATACCTTTAAGCACTACGAATGCATGAACTTAGAAAAGACAGGAAAATGGTAAATATAATAAATAACAAAATCATAGGCCTTTGTGGTTTCTTATGCGTGAAGTGCATGGAAAACAATAGAAAATTAGTAGAGGGGAACACAAAATGTTGAAATAGAAGAATCAAGTACAGCAGTTTTACCGACAGAAAAACAGGAAACAGAAAACGCCTGCACAACCGAGATGGAAAAAAAAACCACACTAAAGGGAGGGGCGAAAGCAGTATCAGAAAAAGAGGTACCCACGAGAGAAGAGAGAGATACGAAATACACGCCGAAGAAAACAACCCCACTGAGTAGGGAAGAAGTGGTGGCGAAGCAGAAGAAGGAAATCGAATCACATAAGACTCAGAAAGAATTTAAAAGACGGGCCATTTGCGAATATTATAAAATAGGTGCGTGCAAATATGGCTCAAACTGTATATACAATCACCCTACAAAATGCTTCTACATGATGAGGAATAGGAAGTGCAGGTACGGACGAAACTGCAACTTTTTTCACCCTCGTGTGTGCAGACAGTCAATTACTGAAAAAAAAATGCCTGAACATAGAGTGCCCGCTTTTTCACATAAAGGGTACGCAAAGAAGAGAACGGGAAAGAACCGATCATATTCGACATAGAATAAATGGCAACAGTAATGAAATATATTTTTTAGAAGAAATAAGGACAATAAAAACTCAGCTTGCCCTTCTAACAAGGAGAGACAGAACGCCGCAAACATATGCACCACAACATTACGCACATCACTCTCCAATTCAACACCACCCACCAATAATAAAACAACAGTGATATCAAGAGCCGCAACTCCAATACTCCAAAATGCAGCGGCCCAACCAATAACACCAAACAGGAACCGACATCCACCAGGAAACGACCATCATTAAGGAAAGTCGAACACGAAGATTAGAAACCCGGTAAATATATTATACACAAATATACAAGGTCTCTATACGGACCATGCAGACTGCAAATTATAATACCTGCAAAATTTAGCTATGGAAACCAGCATAGATATCATATGCCTAACGGAAACACACTTACATAAGTGCGAAAAAGGCTGTGAAAACTGCATCGAAAATACTGAAATAGCATTGCTGGACGACAACATATACAGAGCAGATAGAGTGGCTAGACGAGGAGGAGGGTGTTGTATCTACGTGAAAAACACATACACATGTGAAGTGAGAGTAAATAAATCAAACAGCACAGTTGAAGTTATTATATTAGAAGTAAAAGAACTGAAACTAACCACTATGAACATCCACAGACCAAGAAACACCACAAAAAGTGAATTCCAATTTGCTTCGAATGAAATAGAAAACATATTAAAATTACTTGAAACTCCAGCAACAAATATTCTAATTTTCGGAGATTTCAATTTCCCATTCATATCATGCAAAAAAACTGACAAAGTTATATATGTTGAGAATTTTCATGGCAACATTACTAAAGATGACAGAACCCAAGCAACAATGCTATTAGATATAATGGAACATTACGCCCTTACCCATGAAATCGGTGAAGCCACGAGAAAGGAGAACGTTTTGGATTTAATCTGGACAAATAACAACGAGATAATAATAAATAAAAAAGTAGCGCGAACACAGTTCTCCGACCATAACCTCATCGATATACAATTGAAGTTAGCACCCAGAGGTCCGAAAACGATTCCTAGAGAGGCAGATAGAATATATGAAGGCTTAAACATAAATTCAAAGAAAGTAAATTGGGAAAACGTAAATAAAGATTTAAAGGAGGTAAATTGGGAATTGCTACTACACGAAAAGACTCCACAAGAAATACTATGTATAATAGAGACGGAAACCAAACCTATATTACTGAAACATATTCCAGAGAGACAGAAAAGAAAACGTAGCGAGCTCGAGAGGAAAATCAGGACTCTATTCAGCAACGAAGACAAACCGTAAAACATCTCCACAGATGCAGAACTGATGCAAAGAGACTCAAATTAGAGAGGAAACTTGGCGAAATAGAAATGGACCTAAAGCAAACATTCATACATATGACAAGACAATTCAGCGTCATTGCCAGACACATGGAGTGCCACATTTCTGAAGAAATGCAAAGAGAGTACTGCAAAACCGCTATACTTACTATGGAGGAAATCACTTGACACAGGACAAATTCCATTCCCCTTAAAGAACGCGAACATTGCCTCCCTATTTAAAGGTGGTAACAGAGCAATGCCCAAAAATTATCGGCCAGTGGCTCTCACCTCACACCTTATAAAGTGCTTTGAACGCATAATTAGAGGCAAAACTACCTACTACCTACAAGAAAAAGATTTATAGAACCCAAATCAACATGGCTTCAGGGCGGGTAGATCATGCCTGTCACAGCTACTAGACCACCAGGAGAAAATATTAGTAACATTGTGTCGAGGACAAAACAGTGATGTAATATATACTGACTTTGCTAAAGCCTTCGATAAATGTGACCATGGAATCATAGCACACAAACTTAAGGATACAGGAATTACTGGAAAGCTAGGGAGGTGGACATTTAATTTCTTGACGCAAACAACGCAAAGAGTGGTAGTAAACGGAGTTAAATCGGAAGTCTCGGAAGTCGTGAGCTCTGCCCCACAAGGGAGAGTATTAGCTCCCTTGTTCTTCATAATGATGATTGCAGATACTGATGCAGATATTAAGGACAGTATTGTATCATGCTTCGCAGATGACACAAAGATATGTAAGGAAATATTGAACGAAGATGACATAAGAAAATTACAAAACGACATTGGAACATTATTCCAGTGGGCAGAAGACAACAATATGAAGTTCAACGAAGAAAAATTCCAACTTCTAAGATATGGTAATAACAAAGAGCTACAGAAAAAAGGGTACAAAACTCTACAAGTCAAACAGATAACACCAAAACCACAAGTCAGGGATCTTGGAGTAATAATGTCGTCGGATGCAGAATTCAGAGAGCACTATAGAATCAAAATCACAACGGCTTAAAATATAATGGGAATCATCTGGAGGAGCTTCCGCAGCAGAAAAGAAAACATCATCCTCAAATTATGGAAGAGTCTAGTCCTATCAATAATTGAGTTTGGTCAGTACTCACAAGCCCACACAAAAAAAGAGACATTGCGAGCATTGAAGCTATACAAAAGAGTTTTACGTCTAAGATAGAGGAAACGGAAGGTGAAGACTACTGGTCTCGACTACAATCCCTGAAACTCTACTCTCTTGAAAGAAGGCGCGAGCGGTACACAATAATATACATATGGAAAATACTTGAGGGCTCTGTCCCTAACCTCAGAAATGAAATAGAAACAAACTGGAATGAGAGAAGAGGCAGATTTTGTACGGTCCCAGTTGCGATGGGACAAGGGACCATGAAAACGAGGATGGAAAATACCCTCAGAATACGAGGCCCAAAGCTTTTCAATGTCCTTCCAAAAGTGAGGAATCTCCAGCACACCGACCTGAATTACTTCAAGAAACAGCTGGACAGATTCTTGTGCAAAGTCCCTGACCAGCCATGCCTGGCTGGCTACGAGGGCAGGAGGAGATTAGAGAGCAATTCCCTCCTTCACCAAGTCCCATAAATGAGGCAGGATGCTGCAGAGGGGTCGACCGCAGGTCGATCCTGAACCGTCGTTCAAACTCAACAAAAACGAAAAACGAATATATATACACACATATGTGTGTGTGTGTGTATATATATATATATATATATATATATGTGTGTGTGTGTGTATATATATATATACTTACTTTGGAGGAAATCACTTGACATAGGACCAATTCCACTCCCCTTAAAGAACGCGAACACTGCCCCCCTATTTAAAAGTGGTAACAGAGCAATGCCCAAAAATTATCGGCCAGTGGCTCTCACCTCACACCTTATAAAGTGTTTTGAACGCATAATTAGAGGCAAAACTACCTACTACCTACAAGAAAAAGATTTATAGAACCCAAATCAACATGGCTTCAGGGCGGGTGTGTATATATACACATATATACACACACACACACATATATATATATATATATATATATATATATTCTATATACATGTGTGGTTAGCCGAATTTTACCACTTGCATAAGCTTTTATGAGTATTGCGAGAAATTATTTAATTTAAAGAAAAGAAATAAAAAAAATACATGTGATCGTACTTACATGTAAGGTAACTACGTACGTGATCATGATCATTTGCGAACATGTGCGAATGCATAAAGTTTTGTACACACATTGGTAGTCACACTAGGTTGACAATAGGTAGAAAATAGGTAGCTAAATGAATAATTAATAAAACTAACAAAAGATAAAGGTCAAGAAAGGAAATGGATGTATGAATGAACAACATAAATAATGACGTATAGAGCGTAATGTTTTTATTATGATGTTAAAGAATTTACCATATATTGAATACTAAAGATATGATTAAGGGAAATTAATGAGGGGAAAATGTGAAGGGAATTAAGCTACTTTATGACGTCATAGTTATTCAAATTATGTCATAGGTCAATTCATAATTAATACGCTATAGTTATTTAATTTGTACGTACAGTACAAGTCATTATTAGGAGAATTTATAAGAGATGAATTAGAGAAATACAGTAATGAGTAAAGAAGTACAAACAAGGGTTCAAATCATGCCACATACAATATGTATGCATAATCTAATAAAATTTAGGGATGAGGGTTAGATGCAAGACAACAATAATTAATTATCAAAAAGTCTATAATAAATCGAAAATGGAGATATGGTTAACATTCTGATGGAAATGTTAAACGATCTAAACCAGTGGTGCACAAACTTTTTTGATGTGAGGGCCAAGCGAAGAAAATAACTAAATGTATTAGCCTACTTACTTTCCATCTAAGTCATAAATTGGGTCACTTTTATATTCTAACTTTTTCATTGAATTGAAAAGACCCGTGGGGCCACTGAAAAGACCCGTGGGGGACACATTTGGCCCGCGGGCCAGGGTTTGTGCATCACTGATCAAAACCGTTGATTGTCTTGTTTGTACTTTAAGGAAATGAAATTAAGGGACATTCGCTTCTCACAACGAACCTCCATTGACACAAACAAGGATACGAATTAACGTTAGAAATGGTAGATAGCATGGTTGTGACACTGCAAAAATAGAAAGCAACAAATAAATTTTTTATCCAAACTTGCGTTATGCGATTTTGGTTCTTATGTAAAAATGAATATTTGATTATATAGGACTTATTCATTGTTCATTTTTACAGGGCTCCTCCCTCTAGAATGATATGAATACGATACAATTAATACAATACAATAATACTTATAACATCCCAACTAATTCAAACTAGATGATGACTAATGGTTTTTATAATTACAAATTTATATACGAGGATGAAATTTAGACAAACAATGATATTGTTAAATTTTTAACAAAAATTTGTTTTCCTGTGGAAAAAAATACATAATGAGTAAAAGGGAAATTTAAATTTTAAGGTTCAAGAATTTCCAAAGTTACCCTGATCATACAATTAATAAACTAATGTTATTGACCAGTTGGATAGAGTCTTCAGGGTGGGAGAACGGTCGTATGCAAGTATGAACAAGTTTGTATAATATTAAAATTTAGTTAACAAAGTAAAATTAATTTAGTAAAAACATTAAAATTTATTTAGTTACAGTTTTTAGATACTAGATGTCGTTAGCCATTAAGAATATACAGGGAGAAGAAAAATAGAATGATGTAATGGATGATATAATGTTATAATGTTTCAGACCAACAAAGACCCTAGGATCCACTCATGGCTGGTCTACCTAACTGTGTTCGTAATTGTGTATGTCCTCCGTGGTGGCGGAGGGGACCTACAATTTTACGTGGGTTCCGAACCACAAGAACATAAGAAATTTATGTAACAACTGCCTGTACATTGGCAACGACCAATTTTTACAAAACTAAATAATTATAAATTTAAAACTAAATAATTATCGATTTAAAAATAATTAATTATCGATTTAAAACTAATTAATTATCGATTTAAAACTAAAGATAGAATCTCTGGATCCAGAGGATCAAGTCATAATAGACTACTATCCACAAATATGTTACACTCTATATCTATTTATAACCGACGTGCAAATATATCAGATCCAAAGAATCCAGTCAATTTCATTACGGTATCCATCAATACTAGTACCTTGCCAACGAAAAATAAGTCACGGTCCATATCGATTGCGGACCAAGTCAAAATTTACAACTATATACATTATAATATATATACTTAGGAGGAAAAGTTTAGGTGTGGCTGTAAAGACTGTACAGTAATGTAGAAATGTGTGTGCACCCATTTTGGGTCTCCCATTTAAAGGTGTTTGTGGGGCAAGTGAAAATCATGAGTTTTTCAATACCTCACAGTACTATGGGGGCACCGCTCGGCAGAGGAATCTCTTCAAATGGGGTGTGTAAGGAGAGAGAGTATCCCCTAACCCAAGATGCTGCCTCCCTGTATCCCACAACACTTGTGTTGAGCTGTGGGATCTATCACCACAAAGACTTAATTTTACTACCTTAAACTATACCCAATCTATCAACATATACGTCTAATCGATTTTTAAACATGTTTATAGACGTGCTACTAATTACTTCTACCTGCAAACTATTCCACCTATTTACTATTCTGTGCGTAAAAAAGTTTTTGGCAACTGCTGTCTCGAACCTTCTACTTGTCAACTTACACCCGTTATTTCTAGTCCTATTATGTTGAGATATTTTGAAAAAGCTCTCTCTATCTACGTTATCGAACCCATTCATAATTTTGAAAACCTGGATTAGATCACCTCTTAGCCTCCTAGTCTCGAGTGTAGTCAATTTTAATTCCTTAAGCCTATCCTCGTACGACTTTGACCTAAGCGACGGAATCATCTTAGATGCTCGTCTTTGAACTCTTTCGATTTTGTCTATATCTTTGCGCATATGAGGATTCCAAAATTGAATCGCGTACTCCAAATGGGGTGTAACTAATGATTTATAAAGAGGAACTATAATATCGCGCGATTTGTACTCAAAATTCCGAGCTATAAAACCTAACACTTTGTTCGCCTTATTGACCGCTGCTGTACTTTGTTTCGCTACTTTTAAATCACCAGTGACTATAACTCCTAAATCTTTTTCCTGCTCTACGCTTGTTAACTCTTTCCCTGACATACTATACGCAAAATTACCGTTACGCGAACCAATATGCAAAATTTTGCACTTATCGACGTTAAATCTCATTTGCCATGTGACTGACCAATCAACGATTTTATTCAGATCTTCCTGGATTTTACCTCTATCTTCGTCATTAATCGCCCTACCACCCAGATTCGTGTCATCCGCAAACTTTGAAACTGTACTGACTAGGCCGACATCTAAATCGTTAATATATATAAGAAAAAGCAAGGGGCCCAATACAGAACCCTGAGAAACGCCGCTCGCTACATTAGCCCAACACGACTCCGCTCCATCAACTACCTCGCAACCACTCTTCTAGCCAATTTATTACTACACCCCTGATTACATGAGCCTTAGTTTTTTCAATGAGTCTTTTGTGCGGCACGGTGTCAAACGCTTTTTGAAAATCTAAATACACTACATCAACCGCCTGATGTCTATCGTAAACTTCAACCACGCTTTGGAAAAATTCTAAAAGATTAGTTAAGCAAGATTTGTTTCGCCTAAAAACGTGCTGCGTATTTCTAACTAGTTTATGTAATTCTAAGTGTTCGACTATACGATCCCTAATTATTGATTCCAGTAGCTTACCTACAACAGACGTTAAACTGATTGCCCTATAATTTCCCGCCGCACTTTTATCGCCTTTCTTAAAGATAGGTGTTACGTTTGCTAACACTCTGATATATGGAGTCCGGCCCCGGTGATTTACGCGTTTTCATTTTATCAATATAGCGCATTACCTCCCCTTATGTCTATGACCGTAGGGATATTCGTTACATCTTCTATAGTAAAAACTGAAGTAAAAAATTCGTTTAGCAAGGTAGCCATTTCCTTGTTTTCAGAAACTAGATCTCCGTTTACATTTTTCAAAGGCCCCAAGACGCTTTTTACTGGATTTCTATTATTGACGTATTGAAAGAATCGCTTGGGGTTTTCTTTACCGTCACGAGCTATGGAGATTTCAAATTCGCGCTTGGACTTTTTTATTACACTTTTCGCTTCACGCCTTAGAGATATGTAGTTGTTTCGTAACCACAAATTGTCTTTATCGCACTTATGTAGCCTATAAGCCCTATCTCTACTCTTTATAATGTCTCCTACTCTAGAAGTAAACAACAAGGGATTGTTGTTTACTTTCTCACGCTTAATTTTGTACGGTACACATTCCTCATTTATAGTCCTAAATACTGTTTCGAATGATTCCCACATTAGTTTTGCGTTGGAGTTCCCCATTACGTTTTCCCAATTGACGTGTGACAATTTATTTCGAAATTTACTAAAGTCTGCGTGCTGGAAGTTAGGAATTTTAGTCGAGTTAGCTGGTTTCGAGTGACTTACTGAGAGGACAAACTCTACCATACTGTGATCGCTATTGCTTAACGGTTCTATTCCTTGAAGATCAGTAATTAGCTTATCATCCGTAGTTATTACTAAATCTAAAATACTGTTCAACCTCATAGGTCCCCAACCTTTTGAATAAGGATGCTATCCTCGAGAAAATTAACTAAACGATTACCTTCCGCGTCTCCCTGCATTGTATCGTAATTTACGTTAGCGCAATTAAAGTCACCCATAACTAAAGCCTGCTCACTACCGATTATTCTCTTTAGTTCACGATATAACGCTTCGTCCGTATCAGCTGTTTCATTAGGGGGCCTATACATAATCGCAACAAGAAGTTTGAAATCGTTCAATTTAAGTTCTGCTATAGTCGAATCTATTGGTTCTGGAATTGTGTGCTTTACTTCTATAACGTTCGCTATATTATCTTTGATATACAACATAACACCGCCTCCTCGCCTACCTATTCTGTTTTTAACAAAAAGTCTATAACTTTAACTTGATACTCCCCTACAAAGTCACGAGTTTCAGTGCTAAGCCACGATTCATTTATCGCAATTATATCATAGTCTTTACAAGCAATTAAAGAAAAAAATTCGTTTCTTTTATTTCGTAGGCTACGAGCATTTAAGGATAGAACCTTCAAATTGTTTGTAATTGCGACACCTTCGCGAGCGCAGTGGAAATTTATGGAATTTACGCTGGGACCGTACGAGTTACGGCAGCCTGAAAAGAAGAGACAGTATTATGAAATAGTCTTCCTAAACGCGCAGCTCCAACGTCATTAAGATGAAGTCCATCTCCGAGGAACAAGTCCCTCCTGCCGTAAAAACTGTTCCAAAAATTCGCAAATTGCACTCCTTCCTGTTGGCAAAGAGACTTTAGGTTATTGTTAATATAGGTCGCCTTGCTGTAGAAATCGTGACGTTGGATAATTCGAGGAAGTATACCTGTTAAAACAATCTTATTAGTTTTTTCCTTTAACCCTTTAATGCCCAGTGTGTGAAATTTTCATCGTTAACTTTGGAAGCAATTTTAGACCTTCCAGTTCCCAATGTGTGAAATTTAACACATTTCGTATTTTATTAATTATGAGCAATAAAACTTTGTAAAATATATTTTCCAGTTATTTTGGGTCCAATTAAACGATTTTTATATTCCAATTTTTTTTTTTACTTTTCGACTTAATTTGGGTATGAAAGGTTTATTCGCTCTAGTAAGTCCCTGTACCTAGCCAGCAGTTCTTCCAATCTAGAATTTAAAACGTTATTAGTTCCGACATGAATAACATACGTTGTGTCCTCGGAGGTACCGTCTGTAAATTGGTCAACACTATTAGTTATATCCTCCACCCTTGCACCAGGGTAGCAGTAACGGCGCCTACGACGAGGGTTTCTCCCACAGAATTCCTCGAGCTGACCTCGAACATTGGAATCGCCAACGAGTCGTATTTCCGGTTCAATAGCATCATCGAAACGTAAAACAGAAAACTTATTGTTTGTTATTACTGGTAGACATGTCTTAAGTTTTCTCAATGGGGTTCAATTACGCACTCGAACGAAGGGTTGGGAACTAGGAGAAGAGAGAGGGCTATTAATACTATTTATATTATTAGTAGAAACTGAGGCAGGAGGGGTCGTAACTGGGGTCTCAATGGATTCTAATTTTGCCGTCAGGAGCATCACCCTGTGGTCAAGTGTGTATTTATGTGTATTAGGTACAGAGTGTAAGTGGTTGGTTAAAATAACTTAATAAATGCATGAGCAAGATTATATATATTCAGCAACAATTATCAAGATTAAATAAATTCAGGATATGAGTAGTGAATTTCCTTTCCAATAAGTATGCCAATGATTACAAGAATGTGGGTGATTGTAATTGTGTGAAAGTGTAATCAGTATCCGCAGATATTTGTAGTAGTTTTGTACGTAATGTATAATATTTTATAATGGGAGTAGGGTGAAAAAATCCTTTAAGTTTAAGTGAATTATTCTTAATTTCTAATACAGGTGGCATTAATGGCAATGTATTCGACCAATAACATTCATAGCCATATAGTAACAGTACATCACCATTAATATTAACCAGAAGTATCAGTACGATAATTGAATTTTATTTGACGATTTGACGGGGCAGTGATATTAGAATGGTGTAACAAAATTATTAGAGGGGGAAAAATGGCGTTCTGGTATAGTGTCAAAATTGGCTATAATTTTGTTTGAAACCTTACAAATGGTACAATAACAATTTAAGGACAATTACTCACGATTAATTGAACAAATAAAATAAAAAATACAAATTAAAAATAGAAATCAATTATGCATTTTAATGAACTAAACATGGAGTTATAGGTTCCATAAAATACTCTTAAAAATAAAAAACACAACTTAACATAAACTGAGGTTATGTTCCATAGTATCAAAAGAGGGTCCTGGTTGGCTTCTAAACCAACCTGGGTGAAATAAAACAGATGGTTAAACTGTGGTTTGACTGGAGCCAAAGTAGAGTCAACCATGGTTGAACCATTTCCCTGGTTGACACTAGGTTCAACTGGGGTTGGGGTATTGGGGAAAAAAATTAAAATTTGGAGTACTGCATTCGGGGGAATTAAGAGTGACCAATCGGGGAGATATGATGTCTGAAATTAACAGTCTTTTCGTGAGCACTTTGCTCTTTAGGAAAACATTGATTGTCACACTGCTCAGATCAAAAATTAAAGGAGTTCAAACAAAACGGAGGGACGGTATGTTCCTCCCCATAGTAATTTAAAAAGTCATTGGGACATGATCGATTAGTTACTACAATATTACTGTCATCATATACATCACAATAATTATAAAAATTGTTACAAACATTTGTAAAAACGGTTTTGGTTGCAAACAATAAAATATATAATTTCACCTATATATTTATAGACGCAATTACTGCATGCAAAAGAGACAAATCTCTCAATTTCCTTCTTCTTACAACAAAAAAAAGAAGGTTGAATTAAAGATACAAACCTGTCAATTCAGGTTGTATTCAATTCTATTAAGTTAAATTCTCTAAAGTTAAATTCTCTTAACTTAAATTCTCTTAAATTCAGGTTGAATTAAATTCTCTTTTACAACAAAAAAGGTTGAATTAAATTGAATCTACTGAACTTGAATTGAACTTGAATTGAACTTGACTTGAACTTGACTTGAACTTGACTTGAACTACAACTGTCTTGGGACTGACTACAACTGACTTGGGACTGACTACAATTGTCTTGGGACTGACTACAACTGACTTGGAACTGAATACAACTGACTTGGGACTGACTACAACTGTCTTGAAACTGACTACAACTGACTTGGTACTGACTACAACTGACTTGGGACTGACTACAACTGACTTGGGACTGACTACAACTGACTTGGGACTGACTACAACTGACTTGGGACTGACTATAACTGTCTTGAAACTGACTGACTGACTTGAAACAAACTGACTGACTGACTTGAAACTAACTGACTGACAGACTTAAACTGACATGAACTGATTGACTCAAACTGACTTGAACTGACTGACTTAAACTGACTTGAACTGACTGACTTAAACTGACTTGAACTGATTTAAATTGACTTACTGGCTTGAACTGCTATCAAGTATTTCTACAAATCTCTGGGGTGGTTGTCCCTCTGGATGCAACCTACTGACTTGAACTGCTATCAAGTATTTCTATAAATCTCTGGGGTGGTTGTCCCTCTGGATGCAACCTACTGACTTGAACTGCTATCAAGTATTTCTATAAACTATAAACTCTCTCTTTCTGTACTATAATAATGCACAATAAATGCACAATAATTTCAAGTCAATTTAATGCAATAATTTGAAAAAATTGTAAACAAAAATAAAAATGTAAACAACATTTCACTCGAATGTACACGAAGGTACGGTAATATTATGTTTGGTACATAAAATAAAATTATTCAATACGAACTATGATAGTGAAAATAACTGTTTCAATAAAAAGAAATGTATCACTGGTGTAGTGAATGTTCACTGTGTTTCTTGTAACTCTGGCTTGATACTCTTTATTAACTGTTAATAATACTGACTTCTGAAATGTTTAGAGATTACTTTAAAACAAGAGTTCTGTACTTAACAAGACCCTACGGCGAAATCCTTGGAGACGTGTCCTGAAGACGTGTCTTGCTGGCCACTTGTTCGTGGATGATAACGAGGCGTGGAGAACATGGAGTCGTGACACACCGGTTCAAGGGTGGATGTGACGAACTGGAAGTCGTGACAAGCCGGTCAACAGAATGTTGGTTCTAGTTCCAGGGTCTAGAAGACTGGAAGAAACCTAATGCAGAGGTCGTCAGTTTCTTATCCTGGGGCAGGGTCACCGCTTCTGTTAATTCTTCTCTTTTTATAGTCTTGGGTTGTTTCGAAGTCGACGGGGGTTCTGGTTAGGAGGCAGCAACGGATTTGTTACTTGCAGTATTTTCTTGTATAGTAGCTCGGAGGATTCTGAGAGGCTTATTAAATTCTCCGAGGTTTCTCCGATTCCTCTTCTAACGTATCGGGAGATTTTAATGACTAAGTTCTCTGAAGAGAGCAAAGCTCGAAGGAGAAGATAAAGACTGTTTCTTAATGTAATTTACTGCTAAAATGTTACAGGTAATGCTCAGCCTCGTAGTTTAAATAAGAATGAACATGGAAGAAATTATGTGGGTTTATATACCCCGATTCTACTAACATCATCATTATTGAAGGTTGAAAAGGCTGTATTATTTTTGCACAATAGTTAAAAATAAAGTAATTTTTCTTTTTGTTGCGACAATGGTCAAACAGATAAACAGGATATAGGAAGAGAAAGCCATATTTTTATCTTAAACCGCGTATTTTCAGATCTGCTGTTTTCCTGATCCGCCGAGTTAATAAGAAACGGAAATTGAACTATGCATCTTTATACTAAGATATGCATATGAGCAAAAATTAAAAGTTTAAGGCAAGATATGACTTTATCTTTTATAAAGAAGATAGAATGCATACAAAACGCGAACATTGAAAGATCCAATCAGGATTCATTATCAAGCTAAATCTAAAAAAATGATTAAGAAATTTTGAAAAGAACAAGTCACCAATTATTTGGCAAAATAGAAAGCAACTCCAAAATTTAAACCAACGAAAAAATAATAAAAAAATAATAATATCGCCGAGTGTAAATTCCTAAATGGCGACATAATGTCGGGTCGTACATAGCGTACAATCCCAAGTACATCACTGAGTACGTTGTGATTTTGGTTTATTAAAATTATGATTATAATTACCAATTAATTCACATTCGCTTATTATAGTTAATTATAGTTTCATTAAAGTACCTACATTTAATTACATTATAAATTATTATTGTTAATTACAGTTTCATTGAAGTACATTAATTACATTAATTACTATAACTGACTTGGGACTGACTACAACTGTTTTGGGACTGACTACAACTGACTTGGAACTGACTACAACTGACTTGGGACTGATTACAACTGTCTTGAAACTGACTACAACTGACTTGGGACTGACTACAACTGACTTGGGACTGACTACAACTGCCTTGGGACTGACTACAACTGACTTGGGACTGACTACAACTGACTTGGGACTGACTACAACTGACTTGGGACTGACTATAACTGTCTTGAAACTGACTGACTTGAAACTAACTGACTGACTTGAAACTAACTGACTGACAGACAAACTGACATGAACTGATTGACTTAAACTGACTTCAACTGACTGACTTAAAAACTGACTTGAACTGACTGACTTAAACTGACTTGAACTGCTATCAACTATTTCTATAAACTATAAACTCTCTCTTTCTGTATTATAATAATGCACAATAAATGCACAATAATTTCAAGTCAATTTAATTCAATAATTTGAAAAAATTGTAAACAAAAATAAAAATGTAAACAACATTTCACTCGAATGTACACGAAGGTACGGTAATATTATGTTTGGTACATAAAATAAAATTATTCAATACGAACTATGATAGTGAAAATAACTTTTAATAAAAAGAAATGTGTCACTGGTGTAGTGAATGTCCACTGTGTTTCTTGTAACTCTGGCTTGATACTCTTTATTAACTGTTAATAATACTGACTTCTGAAATGTTTAGAGATTACTTTAAAACAAGAGTTCTGTACTTAATAAGCTACACTGATGCTACCCAAAACATTACAAACACAATCCAAGCAGATAACACGATAGAAATACAGGCAGTTAACATTAAAACACGCGCAAAACACAACACCACACTAATCAACATTTACATCCCACCAGATAGTTCACCTCAGGTGCCAGCCAATTACAATCCACAGTTACACAATCTGGCCTCTCTCACTAATGTTATCTTAGGAGGAGACTTCAACGCCAAAGACACTGGTTGGTACCTGCACAACCAAAGCAACACCAGAGGCGCCAACATAGCCACACAACTAAACAGCCTCTTCATTCTTAACAATACAGAAGAACATACACACATACCACATCAAGCAGGATACTCAAACTCTTCCCCAGACATAACGTTCTGTTCCCCCTCACTAGCAACACGTACACAATGGAGAACAGAAAAACAACTGTCATCAGACCACCTGCCCATCATCATTACAACACATTCTACACTCTGCCCCAACAGCCTTAGGCACACTTACAGAAATTACAAGAAAGCTGATTGGGAACAGTTCAAAATACAGACTGAGGAACAATTCACTACATTAAACAGCACACCCATCATAAACATCAATACAGCACTCAAGACATTTAGTCAGATCATCAATAATGCAAACAAATACATACCCAAGGGCAACATTAGGAAATACAACCCAAGGGCAACATTAGGAAATACAACCCAAGGGCAACATTAGGAAATACAACCCAAATTACACTAGAGAAATAGCCCACCTTATAAGGCAACGTAACAACCTCAAATATAACACACAAACCCCACACACAGAAGCCATAAAACAGCAGATACAACAGCTCAACACAGAAATAAACAACAAACTCAAAGAAAAACAAACAGAAACATTCAGGGAATTCATAACAACACTAAACCACTCCACAGATACATCCTGGCTACACAAGACTATAAACAGCATTACCCACTCTAACAGCGGCATTCACACCTCACACGCGGCTATCTGTCCAGCCAAAATAATATCCCAACATACACACAACAAGCTAACATTCTAGTTAATCACTACGCAAAGATAAGTCACTTAAACAGAGACAACAACCAGAAACATGCAGACAGACAAACAGCCAGACACAAGAAAACCTACAGACTCGACACAACCATTACACCCTTCAATACAGACCAGACCACCAAGATCATCAAAAACATTAAGAATTCGAAGGCTACTGGACCAGACAACATATCTAACATACACCTTAAACACTTGGGCCCACAAGGAATACTAGCTCTCACAAATATCAGCACATATTCATACCAACACTGTATTATTCCTGACATATGGAAACAATGTAAAATTATTACACTACTCAAACCAAACAAAAATCCAACATAACCAGCTTCCTATAGACCCATTACTTTACTATGCACACCTTCCAAAGTAACAGAAAGACTAATCTTACAAATCACCAACCCACACATTCCACTATCGCCTACTCAGCATGGATTCAGACCTCACCACTCAACCACGACATTACTCACTAACCTCACGCAGCACATCATGGATGGCATCAACTCCAGACGACCAGCTCAACGTACACTATTAGCAACAATAGACATTAGTAACGCATTTGATGCTATCCCACGCTTCATTCTCATAAACAAAATACTCAATACAAACCTGCACAATAACACCAAAAGGTGGCTGAGCAACTATCTTTCAGGAAGATACTCACATGTCACATTTAATGGCAAGTCATCCAAAAACAAGCTTTTTCCGAACGGGGTCCCTCAAGGCTCTGTTCTCTCACCAACACTCTTCAACTTATACATGCATGACATTCCAACACCCATAGATAACAAGCTTACCTTATCATCATATGCAGATGACATCACTCTAACATCCACCCACAACAACATCGACACCGCTACAAATAACCTACAAACATACATAAACAGTATACAAGACTGGCTCACACACAATAGACTCAAAGTAGCGCCCACAAAATCAACCATCACCTTGCTTACAAGCAACACAAAAGAACACCAGGTAATTCCACAGCTTATACTAAACAACATCAACATTCCACACACTCACAGGACCAAAATACTTGGGGTCACATACAACACATCATTATCTTTTGCAAACCACATTCAGGATATTAAAAACAAATGTACGTCAAGATTTAACACGCTTAGGGTACTAACAGGCACAAACTTTGGACACCAGCAGGAAACAACATCACTCATATACAAACAATATATTCGCTCAGTTATGGACTATGCTAGCCCATGCTGGGCACCCATTATCTCAAACACACACATAAACACCTTACAGACAATACAAAACAACGCACTTCGTATCATTACAGGATGCACTCAAACAACATCAATAGAACACCTGCACACAGAAACAAAAATACTGAAAGTTAGGGAACATTTAGACATGAGGGGAACACAATTCATGGCAGCAGCGGCAACTAACCCACAACACTCTTGCCACTACATGTACAATCACGCACCGACACCTCGCACCATTAAGGTAACACCCGAGGGACATTATATCCAAATACTCCATTCCATACCACGCCCCACAGACATCGCACAGTACAGAAAACACATACACACACACCTAACCCACAAAGCACTGACACAACTCGGTCCGAAAGCGGTCCTAGGTGCGAAGCCGCCACCCATTAACAGGTCAGAGATCAGCCTGAGCAGATCGGATCGAGTTAACTTAGCACGATTCCGATGTGGTCATCACCCCAACTTACTAACATATAAACACAGACTAGACAACTCCATAGACGACACCTGCCACCTGTGCCACGACACACCACAAACAATTGAACACATTATGCGAGACTGTACCGGTCTAGCACAACAACGAACACATCACAACATCACTAGTGCGCTGAACCTCTGGTCCACTCCGAAGAGGGCGATCGGTTACCTGCGTGCCGCCAGCTTGCTCGATCTGGGTGGGCTGATCGGCTAAACAACAACAACAACAACATTAATTACATTATATTAAATTATTATCGTTAATTACAATTAAACAGTTAACTATAATTTTTTTACAGTGTTTCATAATTATAGACAATTAGGATGTTAGGAGTACAACGTAAAATACATGGGCACATACGGTATGTATGTATATATATATATATATATATATATATATATAAAACACATAATAATGTTTTATGAAGGGAAGCGAGAGGAGATTTTCACCTCAGAAGCGCTCGCTTCCGCTGTGGTTAGCGGAATTTGACCACTTGCATAAGCATTTATGAGTATTGCGAGAAATTAATTAATTTAAAGAAAAGAAATAACAAGAATATATGCGAACGTACTTACATGTAATGTAACTACGTACATGATCATATTCATTTTCGAACATGTACAAATGCATAAAGTTTTGTACACCCATTGGTAGTCACACACTAGGTTGACAGTAGGTAGACAATAGGTAGCTGAATGAATAATTAATAAAACTAGCAAAAGATAAAGGTCAAGAAAGGAAATAGATGTGTGAATGAACAACATATAAATAATGACGTATAGAGTGTAAAGTTTTTATTATGATGTTAAAGGATTTACTATACATTGAATACTAAAGATATGATCGGTATTCAAGGTATGGAAAATGTGAAGGGAATTACGCTACTTTATGACGTCATAGTTATTCAAATTATGCCATACATCAATTCATAATTAATACGCCATAGTTATTTAATTTGTACGTACAGTACAAGTCATTCTTGGTAGAATTTAGAAGAGATGAATTAGAGAAATACAATAATGAATAAAGAAGTACAAACAAAGGTTTAAATCATGCCACATACAATATGTATGAATAATCTAATAAAATTTAGGGATGAGGGTTAGGTGCAAGACAAAAATAATTAACTATCATAAAGTATATAATAAATGGAAAATGGAGGTATGGGTAAAATTCTGATGGAAATGTTAAACTAACTAAACCGTGGATTGCCTTGTTTGTACTTTAAGGGAACGAAATTAAGGGACATTCGCTTCTCACAACGAACCTCCAATGACACAAACATGGATACGCAAAAATAGAAAGCAACAAATAAATTTTTTATCCAAAATCGCGTTAGGCGATTTTGGTTCTTATGTAAAAATGAATATTTAATTATATAGGACTTATTCATTGTTTATTTTTACACATATATATATATATATATATATATATATATATGATGAGGTGGAAGAGTTCTATTAGGAGATTGAGTGAAGGAGGGATGGAGATGTGCTCATGGTGATTGGCGACTTCAATAGTAAAGTTAGTAGTGATAACGAAGGATACGAAGACGAGATGGGGAAGTTTGTTCTGGGCGAAAGAAATGAACGGGGTGAGAGGATGCTGGAATTTTGTCAACAAAATCGTCTATGCATAACGAACACACGCTTCTACCACAGAGTGCAGCACATGTATACCTGGACACACCCAGATGAGATACATAAGAATTGTATAATTGTATTGACTATATATTGGTGAATAAGAGATGGAGAACATCGGTAATGGGAACGAAGGTGATGAGAGGAGCTGACTTTGGAACAACACACGAATTACTACTGTCAAACATTCGAATTAAATTTAAGGCAGAAGGAAGAAGGCAACGAGAGGTAAATAGATATAATCTGGAAAAATTGAGGATAGCTGAGGTGAGAACAACCCTCCAAGCACGGATAGGTGGACGATTTGAACCCTTACTCGGGCTGAATGAAAATACAGAACAAATGTGGTGTAGAGGAAGGGATATACTCAAAGAAGAAGCAGAGATGGTTTTGGGGAAGGGAAGAAAAGGAGAGTCAGATATGAGTGGGTTATAGAAGAGCTATTGGATCGGTGTCAAGAAAAAAGAGAAGCAAAAAGGCCAAAAACATTATGCCATCCCAAGAGAATAAGGCGAGATATAGGCAAAAATGTAGAGAGGTGGAAAGGAAGCGCAGGGAGACTAAAGAAAGATGGGTTGAAAACCATTGTGTGACTTGTGAAGAAAGCTTCCGAAGAGGACAATCGAAAGAATTGTTTAGAACCGTGAAAACCTTGACAAGAGAATGGAGGCACAATACATCTGTGCTAAGAAATGAAAACGGTGATAAGGTGTCTGCTGAGGAGGAAGTGCGGACTATATAGAGAAGACACTTTGAGAACGTACTAAAAGGATGCGGGAATCCCGTGAATGTGATGGACTACCCTGAACTCGGAAGAGCGGAACGAAATACGCAGGAAACTCCAGTAATCATGGAGGAGGAAGTAGAAAAGGCAATGAAAACATTGGCGAACGGCAAAGCCACAGGAGCTGATGGAATTCCGAAGAAGTTGATGGAGATGGGCGGTGAGGCTGTGGTGAGGTGGATGCGTGGTCTTTGTCAGGTGGTGTTGGAGGGAGGAAGGGTGCCGAGTTACTGGAGTGAGGCCATTATATTACCCATATACAAGAAGGGAGATGCCAAGAGATGCGAGAATTATCGACCCATCAGCTTACTATCGCACTCTTATAAAATTCTCGACAAGATAATTCAAGATAGGATAAAGAGAAGAGAAGATGAAGTGATCTCGGAAAAACAGGCATGTTTTAGAGCAGGTAGAGGCACAGTTGACCATATATTCCCTTTCTCGCAGATTATCGAGAAGATGTGGGAAAAAGGAAGAGATGTGTTCTGTGTGTTTATTGATTTTAAGCAGGCTTTCGATTCGGTATGAAGAAAAGGTATGATGAAAGTGCTGGAATGTTGGGGAATAGAACAAAGCATAATTGACACAATCAACAGTTTATACGAACACACAACAGCAAGAGTAAGGAAAGACCTGATCTTAACGGAGCGATTCAGAACAACGGGCGGAGTGATACAAGGATGCCCGATGTCCCCCCACCTCTTCAACATGTTTATAGAATGGGTGATGGCGATGGCACTGGAAAATTGCCATACAGGTGTTAAGATCGGTGGGGTGGAAATGACAAACTTGAGATATGCGGATGATATAGTTCTACTAGCAGAATCGAAAGAAGATCTCCAGAGAATGGTCTCATTGACAGTAGAACAATGTGCCAAATACAAGCTACTGGTTAACAGAGAGAAGCCAAAATGTATGAAGATTTGACGTCTGAGAGAAGTTTTAGACATACGGCTGGGCGGAGAAAAAATAGAACAGTTGGATGAGTTTAAGTACTTGGGAGTACACTTTACTACATACGAAGGCACAGAGAGGACAGTTCAAGAGAGTATATCATTGGGACGAAGATCATTTGAAAGACTAAACAAAATCTGGAAAGAGAGGAACATCTCATTAAGTCTGAAAATCAGACTATTAAGAGCAATAGTCATTCCTACGGTATTATATGGTGCAGAGTGTTGGACGCTGAAGAAGATAGAGGAAAAGAAACTGCTGGCATTTGAAATGAAATGTTTAAGAAGGATATGTAATGTGCGGTGGGAGGAGAGGGTAACCAACGAAAGAGTGAGAGAAATGAATAATGTCAGAGACTCGATATTAGACCGGGTAAGAGATGCACAGAGGAAGTGGTTTGGGCATGTACAAAGGTTGGACCAGGAGAGATGGCCGAAGATGGTGCTACATGGACGAGTTGAGGGCACCCGACCGAAGGGACGGCCGTGGGAAACGTGGCTTAGACGTTTCCGCAGAGCAAACGAGGAGCGGACCGTGCAGCAGCTGACTCACTGGCGTCGTACAGAGGGACGTGGAGAGGATGAAGACATCGAATGTGGGACCCAACCCGGAGAACTCCGGACGGGACTTAAGTGAGTAATATATATGTAAAAATGAATAATGAATACTTCCTATATAATCAAATATTCATTTTTACATAAGAACCAAAATCGCCTAACGCGAGTTTGGATAAAATTTTTATTTGTTCACTTTCTATTTTTTTCAGTGTCACATCCATGCTACCTACCATTTCTATGGTTGAGTCGTATCCATGTTTGTGTCATTGGAGATTCGTTGTGAGAAGCGAATGTCCCTTAATTTCATTCCCTTAAAGTACAAACAAGACAATCGACGGTTTAGTTAGTTTAACATTTCCATCAGAATGTTACCCATATCTCCATTTTCCACTTATTATAGACTTTATGATAGTTAATTATTTTTGTCTTGCATCTAACCCTCATCCCTAAATTTTATTAGATTATTCATACATATTGTATGTGGCATGATTTGAACCCTTGTTTGTACGTCTTTATTCATTACTGCATTTCCCTAATTCATCTCTTCTAAATTCTACCAATAATGATTGTACTGTACGTACAAATTAAATAACTATGGCGTATCAATTATGAATTGACGTATGACATAATTTGAATAAATATGACGGCATAAAGTAGCTTAATTCCCTTCACATTTTCCCCTCATTAATTTCGCTTCATCATGTCTTCAGTATTCAATGTATGGTAAATTCTTTAACATCACAATAAAAACTTTACACTTTATACGACATTATTTGGGTCAATCCCAGAATAGGCACCTGATGTACCTCAATCCCAGATGAAGCACCTGCGTTCAACCTCAATCCCAGAATAGGCATCTTGCAAGGAATTAAATAAAAAAAACCTGATGATTACAAAATTTATTGTTTAGGTTAGGTTAGGTTAGGTTAGAGTTGATTTTTTCAAATATTGATAAAAACAATGAAATTATATCTCTAAAAACTGTTTATATTTTTTTCTCCTCAATCCCAGATTAAGCACCTGTGTTTTGCCTCAATCCCAGATTAAGCACCTAAAAATGATTTCAGGTGCCTATTCTGGGATTGATCCCATTATTTATATGTTGTTCATTCATACATCCATTTCCTTTCTTGACCTTTATCTTTTGTTAGTTTTATTAATTATTCATTCAGCTACCTATTGTCTACCAATTGTCAACCTAGTGTGTGACTACCAATGGGTGTACAAAACTTTATGCATTCGTACATGTTTGCAAATGATAATGATCACGTACGTAGTTACCTTACATGTAAGTACGTTCACATGAATTCTTTTTATTTCTTTTCTTTAAATTAATTTCTCGCAATACTCATAAATGCTTATGCAAGTGGTCAAATTCAGCTAACCACAGCGGAAGCGAGCGCTTCTGAGGTGAAAATCTCCTCTCGCTTCCCTTCATAAATCATTATTATGTGTTATATATATATATATATATATATAGTATGTGCCGATGTACTTTATGTTATACTCCTAACATCCTAATTGTCTATAGATATGAAACACTGTAAAAAACTATAGTTAACTGTTTAATTGTAATTAACTGTTAATATTTTAATATAAAGTAATTAATGTATTTAATGAAACTGTAATTAACGATAATAATTTATGATGTAATTAAATGTACTTTAATGAAACTATAATTAACGATAATAAGCGAATGTGAATTAATTGGTAATTATAATCATAATTGTAATAAACCAAAATTACAACGTACTGAGTGATGTACTTAGGATTGTACTCAATGTACGACCCGACATTATATCGCCATTTAGGAATTTACACTTGGCGATATTATTATTTTATTTTATTATTTTTTCGTTGGGATAAATTTTGGAGTTGCTTCCTATTTTGCCAAATAATTGGTGACTTGTTGTTTTCAAAATTTCTTAATCATTTTTTTAGATTTAGCTTGATAATGAATCCTGATCGGATCTTTCAATTTTCGCGTTTTGGATGCATTCTCTCTTCGTTATAAAAGATGAAGTCATGGCTTGCCTTAAATCCTTAATTTTTGCTCATATGCATATCTTAGTATAAAGATGCATAGTTCAAATTCTGTTTCTAATTAACTCGGCGGATCAGGAAAAAGAGCAGATCGGAAAATACGCGTTTTAAGATAAAAATATGGCTCCCTCTTCCTATATCCTGTTTATCTGTTTAACCATTGTTACAACAAAAAAATTACTTTATTTTTAACTATTGTGCAAAAATAAGACAGCGTTTTCAAGCTTTAATAAAGATGACGTTAGTAGAATCGGGGTATATAAACCCACATAATTTCTTACATGTTCATTCTGATTCAAACTATGAGGCTGAGCATTACCTGTAACATTTTAGCAGTAAATTACAGTAACAAAAAGTTTTTATATTCTTCTTCGAGCCTTGCTCTCTTCAGAGAACTTAGTCATTAAAATATCCCGATATGTTACAAGGAGAATCGGGGGGAACCCTCAGAGAATTTAATAAGCCTCTCAGAATCTTCCGAGCCACTAAAGAAGAACTCGGAGAGTAGTATAGAAAGAACTTTTGCAAGTAACAAATCCGTTGCTGCTTCCTAACCAGAAACACCGTCACCTTCGAACCAACTCAGACCATAGACGGAGAGGTTAACATATATACACATATAAATGTATACACATCTATATCTATATATATATATATATATATATATATATATATATATATATATATATATATATATATATATATAAATATACAAATATATATATAAATACATATATATATATACACATATATATATATATATACATATACACATATACACACACACACACATATATATATATATATATATATATATATATATACCATATGTCCCACAAAAAAGTACACCCAACTTTAGATTGTATTAACTCCTCCAAAAATTGAGATATTTTGGATCTGTTTGTTTGATTTAATATAGCAAATTATTCTTTGTTAACGTTCAAATTTATTCATGTTTAAACGATTTAGTGTTTAAGCATCTGCTTTTAACTGAAGGGTACAGCAAAATGGGTTGCGCGGAATGATCATTTCTCCCAGCCA